>PITA01004562.1:20067-69891 GCA_004023965.1 Spilogale gracilis
ATGTCCCGTGAGCATCACTGTGCTTCTGTAAGCGTTCACGTAACCTAATCGGGGGAAGGCTCTGGTTTGATTTTACTTGGAGGAATATGGCTTCGAACTGGTACATAGAGCAGCACTGTTTGGTTTCTTGTCAATGATTCATATGGTATTTTAATGCCCACCAAACAGTCCACAATTACCTTGGCCGAAATTCCACCCCTTTTCCTTCCCAGCTGCTAGATAACCCCCTCTAGCTCAGATTTTACTAGCTCTTGCTGGAGCCAACTTCTGGGTGCCTGCTCCTCTCTTCTGGAGACAACCTCCCCACCGCCTGGAGAGCCTGTCTCCCGGGGAGACGCCCAGACTGGGGAACAGAAAGTCCGGAGCCCACGGGCGCCCCACCCCTTACCTGGGCCCATCATGAGACATGGCCAAAGGAGGCAATTCCAAAAATCTCAGAAACTTCTCACTTTTTCCCCTCTATTCGTTGTGACTTTTTTTTGGTCCTGACTCTGTAGTTTTGTTTTGGCTTTTTAAATGCTATCTTTCTTTTTTTGTTTTTTAAAGATTTTATTTATTTATTTGACAGAGAGAAACACAGCCAGAGAGGGAACACAAGCAAGGGGAGTGAGAGAGGGAGAAGCAGGCTTCCCGCCGAGCAGGGAGCCCGATGTGGGGCTCGATCCCGGGTGTCCGGGATCATGACCTGAGCCGAAGGCAGTCGCCCAACCAACTGAGCCACCCAGGTGCCCAAATGCTATCTTTCATTGTCTTTCTATTTAAGATTTACCTTCCGTATTGGGAGCCATTTTCGGAACTGCCCGGAGACTTTTCTGTGTCCTCCCTCCTCCCGTTCTCTCTGCCTCCTCCCCAACCACCGAAGAGCATCATAATGTCTTCACGGCGTCAGAGAGCCCGGCACCCAGCTGCTGTTCCCGCAAGTTGTCACTGGTTCACACAGTGGCCCTCTCTCTGTGTCCTAACTGCCCCGTGGCTTGCTGCCTGGAACTGTGCCCTGAATGCACTGGGGCTGGAACTCCAGCTCTCTGGTGACACAGAGACTGGAGGACAGAGCGGAGACGCTTAGTTTCTATCAGAAAACCGAAACGTCATCCTGCCGGCAGGGCAGTCCCTCCCTGTGGACGGACGGCTGTGATCTCTGTCGGAGGCACCAGGACTGAAGTTGGTCGCCGCAAAGCCGCCCTTGCAAAGAGCCAGCCCGGTGTCGCCATAGTGACGGGGAGCAAGGAGGGTCTCCGTCCACACAGCTCTGAGTTCAAATCCAGACTCCGCCACTTTCAGGACCTGTCATCTGGGGGTAAATCAACCAAAGCTTCCACTTCCTCCCCTGCAAAATGGGCAGGAATGGGGCAGCTGCTTGTACTCGATTTTTCAACAATTTCAACGACCCCTTTTCCGCTAAGCTTCTACCGTATTAAACAAACAAAACACACATTTAAAGAAAAATCCCTTATGATCGAAAATAAAAAGTTTTTGAAGTTTGTGATTTCATTTATTATTGATTTTTAGAGAGCGAGTGAGTGGGGGGGGTGGAGGGGAGAGGCAGAGGGGGAGGAGAGAGGGAAGCCCAAGCCCACTCCACACCCAGGACAGAGCCCCGGCGGGCTCGATCTCACAACCCTGAGATCATGACCTAAGCCGAGATCCACAGTCAGATGCTCCCCTGACCGAGCCCCCCAGGCGCCCCTCTTCTTCTTTCTTATACACCGCTAGACATGACGTGATGGGGGTTTCTGATTGGTTCCTATGTGCACTGTTTTTCTGTTCCAAGAAGGAACGGAGCTCCTTGAGCACAGAAAGGGTATTTCAAGCTACTGCCTTATCCTTCGGTATCCAGCGGGTCCCGCAAAGCCGCTCTAGACCCTGCTGAACAGCCATCTGGCGCCGAGAGATGGGAAAGTATACATGCAGATGTCCCCCTGAGGCAGGGGAGGGGACACCACGTTCCTCTGAGCTGCTCCCACTCCAACGGGCTGGGCCGGGGCCGCAGGAAGCCCACTGCGGGAGATGGCTAGGCCCGCCGGGGGGGGGCCCAGGCGGGCCTGTTGCTCTGACCACCTCCAGACGGAGGAGTGGACAAAGGCCCAGCCCCCACCGCAGCGTGCATGAGGGGCCAGGCCAATTTCCGCAGATTTTCTAGTGGGTTCTCATGGCTGAGGACTCTTCCCCCCTTAACCAGTCAGTACACAACCGTCACTAATAACCAGAAAGAGGAGGTGAGCAAATTTTCCCTCTAGCCCCCAGATGGTTTCAGGGTGAACCACACAGGTGACCTGCCCTCTGCGCCCCCAGAGAAAAGCTCCTCCGCTGGGATGGTTGGGGTTGGGGATGCTTCAGGAGCCTGGGAAGAAGTCAGGCTGCAGGGCCCTGCCGCCCCGCTCAGGCACAAGGACGGAAGAGGAGGGCTGCCAGCTTTGCCTGCTGGGAAAACCTCCTCTCCGCTCAGACACCACCACCTTGAAGACCCCCATCCTCCCACATACCATTTTTCCCTGAGAGGGGGTGCTCTGTGGAGGGGTGGCCACAAAGGATACCCCAGCTGGGAGTCAGGAAACAGGCCCAAGTCCCTGTGGTCCAGCTTCCAAATGTTAAATGTCCCCCTCATCCCCAAAGCCAGCCCCAGGCAGACCCCTGGAGGTGGGCTGGACCCTTCTGGGCGCCAGGTCCGCGGTTTCCCTGGGAGTGCATCCCTCCGCCTAAGCCGATGGGAGGGGCTGCGACACTTGCCGCAGGCCTCAGTGAGGCTCCTCTTCCCACTTTTTGGAGGTATGTAAGCTTGGAAGAGGAAATGGGGGTCTCTCTGCTCTGGAGAAGAAGCCTGAGGTGACTTGGGGAACTATGCGAAACAAGTGGGGAGGGACAGATTGGTTAGAAACTCTCAAAATAGGTTTTTAGCCTCATTCCCCATGGAAGGAAGAGAGGCGAAGGGGCTCCCTGACACGGGCTGTAGGACGCAACTGTCTCGCTGCTCTCTGAGCCCAGCTTCGGGCACCTGCCCCTGCTGGTGAGTGGCAGCCAGGCCCGGAGGAACCTCCAGAGAGGGGGCTCAGAGGCCCGCTGTCCATCGCCTGGGGACAGTGCGTGGGAGTCCTACCGCCGAGCCCGCAGCACTGGGCCACTGACCCTCAGGGCAACGGAGCGGAGCGCCCACACCTAGTGGGAGGGGCCGGGAGCCCTTCAGGTGGACTCTGCCCTTCCCCCCACCTCGTGACTGTGTGCTGGGAGGGGGCAGGGGTTGGGGCTGGCTGGTGGTGGGACTGGGGGTGCTGGGGGCAGGGCCGGGGTAGGGGCCTGGGGCCTACAGCAGCCCTGTAAATCTTCCTGGGAGGAATTAGTTAATTTGTCCATGAATTAAGGGATGGTGGATCCCTCCCCCTTGAAGCTCAGCTCTCCCGGCAGCTGTTAGGTGCTTGTGGAGAAGAGAACGTCATAGACAAAGGTCCACCGCCGGGTCCCCAAAGCACAGGGGCGGCCCCCAAGAGGAGCGGCAGGCAGCTCCCTCGCTAGAGGTCCAGGGGGTCCTGGAGGGAGCGGAGGGGGGCCTCCTAGGAAGCCCGGGAGGCGAGGCCCATGTTTTTGAAAAGTGATTTCAAAATCTTGTAAAGCAGCAAGTCGAGGGCAGGAATGGACCAGAAGGTGCCGGGAGCCTGGCCCAGCGGCCTTCGGCTCTGCGCCCCAGAACCCGCCCCAGGTCTCGCGGGGCTCTCCCTTGGCCAGCGCGGCGCTGGGCCCCCAGGGGCGCGCAAGTGCGATGGGGCGACGGCTCGGCAAGGGCGACCTGGGGGGACGCAGGTTCGCACGGCACGGCGCATGGCGGCACTGCGCTCTCTGCGCACTCTCCACACCCTCCAGCTCCCTGGCTGGGACTAGATTTAAAACAGAATTACAGGGAAGTGCTCGGGGTGGCGAAGGGTGCCCACCTACCCCTGAGGGAGCTGCCAGGCGGCCAGGGGCCGCATTCGGGCCGCATAGTTAAGACAGATGAGAAGCGAGTAGTTAAAACCCACATTATATAGTTCTGTCGGGTATAAAATTACATGTGCTGACCCATATATTCTAACTGGAAACGGACTCGAGTCACTTAAAATATTGCAACGTCGATAGGACTAATTAATTGGAAATAAGAAACGAAAGAATACAATTAAACGAGAAGAGAATCATTTTCTAATTTAATAGAGGGACATTTATAAAGATCACAAGCTAAAAGGCATCGAATGATTCTATCGACATTCTATTAAATCAGCCCCCGCGGCTCCTGGCAGTAGGAGGCAGCCCCGGGGAGCGCAGCCTCTCCGCCCCCCCCCCTTCGGTGCCGCGTGGGCCCTCCAGGCACAAACCCGGTGTCTGCGCCTGATGGGACCCGGCCCTTCCTCTGCCTGGGCCAGGTTCAGACTCGCTGTTGCCCCTGGCCAGGGGACTCCTGCCCGCCGGCCTGCATCCCAGGCTCGCCGATATATTACAACAAAATTACTAATTGGAAAATGAAACTGTCAATAAAGCATCCCCCCATGTATACAATATCCTTAAATATTAAGATATTTTATTAGACCTATTTCCTAACAATAATTTATTGGGATAAAACAGACATCACAGTTCCCCTTAAATTGTCTTTTCATAATGAATAAATTTAAGCAGGCTAATTAATATATAAACTAGCCCAATTTGTCAAGTTGATTTGTATTTTAGTTAATTGTGAAAGTAATTACCACACGGTCAAATTAACAGCTTTCTGGAAATGACCAAGCCTGAGGTTTTATTTCCTTCCTGGGTGAAGAAAATTCATTTTTCCAAGCTCTTGATGTGATGAATAAAAGTCATAAATCTGGGTGATTGGTGCAGGCAGAGTCTAAATGGCTTCATATTTCATTTTAGGTTTAATAGAAATATTCATGCTCTGTTTTAATGAAATTAAATTGAGGGGGGATGGGGTCGGGAGGCGACAGTGGCCCAGAGCTTAAAGGGACAGCACTCGTTTTCCTCCGCCCATCCCACCTGCCCACAGGCCAGGGCCTTGAGGTCACCTCCCCCCACGGGCCAGATCTGCCAGTCCAGCCTCGGGGAAAGGCCCTCGATCCCCAAGCAGCCGGCTCACTTTGGGTACGGGGGACAGACCCCCTCCCCAGCTGCACTCCTAGGAGGCACAGGGCCCTCTCCCAGTGCCTGGGGAGGTCACTAAGCAAGGGCAGGGGCAGCCTTAGGTGTAGGTACAACCCTGCCCAAATGACACCTTTCTGCTCACGGGGAGCATTTAGGCCCCTACTGTTCCAGCAGAGTCCTCCGCAATCAGCACTCCACTCCCTTCCATTGCCTCGTGGGGTTGCAGGGGAAGGATGCCCAGCCTTGGGACAGAGGCTCTGAGAAACCCCCAGGCTTCCCCACTTAGACCCTCTGCTCCCTCCCCCTGCAATACTGCACTTGGGGCTACCTGGAAGGTCACCAGGCCCCACCCCAGACTGCCAGGGCCCAGGACAACTGACCCAAAGCACTGGGCTGCCCAGGCCTCCCCTCACAGGAAGAGTAAGTCTTCTGGCCCAGCAATTTGGTGTACTCATTTATGTCGCTGTGCCTGGAGTTTAGGGGACCAACTTGCCATCCGCTCTGGGGGCAGGAGGTCAGTGGGGCGTCCCTGGGCCCCAGGACTGTCCTGGCCCAGCAGCCCCTTAATGGAGCTGATCTGTGACTTGTTGATTTCCCCTGAGCAAATAAGGCTTTGATGCAGTTCCAGCAAGAGCGGTTAGCTGATGAATTGACAAAAACTAATCAGCTTTATTGGGAAACAGGTTAAGGGCACGGGCGTGTCAATAATTCTCAGCCTGACCCCCTCATGCATTAACCGAGGCAGGCTGATTAGAGTAAGGAGACGGGCTCGCATTTTGCACTGAAATTGCTTTCATAAACTCACCATTATTAGCAGTCGATGCGGGTAGCTAATTTAGAGAAGACATCCCAGGCATGTCACATCTATCATCCGGGTTTATGTATCATTATCTCATTTACAGAATGTCGCAGTGTAATATGTGTTTTTGGCAATAGGCTTGGCCCCGCGCCGGAGCGCGCTGTTCTTTTTAATCGGCACAGCGGCCTCTGTCCCCCCACCCCGGGCGCTGACGGCGGGGACCCGGAGGACGCTTCCCAGGGGGGCCGTGCACGCTGGGAGCCCCGCTGCCCTCCTCCACCACGCGCACGTGCTCACACTCAAAACGTGCGTGTCCAAGCGCCCGCACACGCGCTCTCACACGCATCACAGGCGCGCACGCCGCCGCCGGCCCTGAGCTCCTTCTCCAGGGCGGCCCTGCAGCGCGTCCCGACGTGCGGGAGCCGGCCCCCGGGCGGGCGAGTTCGCGGTTCTGCCCCGGTACCCCCCTCGCGCGGGGGGGCCCCCCAGAAGGCCCCTCTCCGCCCTCCCGGCTGCCGGGGCGGCTGCCAGACCTTCCCGCCCCGGGGCGGCCGGCTCCCCTCCCCGGCGGCGGCTCCCCGGCCCAGATGCGCCCGCGCCGCCCGAGTGGGCCACCTGTTCCGCCGGGTAATTATTTTAATGTAAGGGCCCAGCGTCAGCGGCTTCGCGCCTCCTGCGGCGACAGAAGGCGGCGTGGCGGAGGAGGCTCTCAGCCTTTCAGTGGAATTTCCCAGATGGGCCGAGGGGAGGCCGGGAGGCCGGAGCGGGTCACCAGGGGCCCTTTAACGAGTTCATTAGCCAAATTATCTTGCGGGCAGCACTGAGCCCGGAGCCCAGCGGAAGGGGGGCTGGGGCAGGGCGGCGGGGGCGGCGGCGGCGGGTCTTTCTCCACCCCCACCCCTAGGTCTGTGCGGGGGGGGGGGGGGGCGGGGGGGAGTGGCCCCATCTCACCCGGGGCAGGAGGAAGGGACCCCAGATTGAGCGCCTTCGGCAGCAAACCTCCCACCATGCGCCGCCCTGAAGTTCGACTGGCAGGAGCCCGACCTGATCAAAGGCCAAGTGAGAAAAACTGATTAGAATCTACCTAGGAGGAGAGGATACCATCATGGGCAAGGTGACCAGTGGGATCCGGCTCAGGCCCCACTGCTGGCCCCTTTGCTGTGGGCTCTGGAGCGAAACGCCTGGGTTTCACAGAGACTTAGTCTGTCCCTGTGAGAGACTAGGGACACCAGCGTGCCTTCCAGTTATAATCTCTACTGTGTATGGCTGTGCAGGAAGGTACACTGAGGCAGCCCAGCCACTGTGAAGGCTTGTGGCATCCGGGCAGAGCAGGGGGGCACCCTGAGCAGGACGCCGTACTTACTATGGGGATGACCTCGGCTACAGATTCCTCTTTTGTAAAACATTCCAGGTTCGCCTGGGAGGGTGGGCAGTGGCTTCCTGATACACCGCTTCCTTCTGCAGGTGGACCGCACTCCCACCCCAGCCCTTAGCAAATACGGCTGCGCTGGGGGCATGGCTGCCTAAGGAAGGCCCGGGGGGAATAAGGTCCTGGGTAAGCCAGCCGCGTCCTCCGTGCAAACAGAACCCAGCAACCCCTATCCTGCAAGTCCACTCCGAGCCTCCAAGCCTTACTTCTGTCCCCTGGGGCCTGGAGAGCCACCTGTGGGAAGGGCCGCATCACAGGCACCATGGGAAACGGCATGAGAAGGAATATTCTCATATTCTCTCTCTCTCTCTCTCTCTCTCTCTCTCTCTCTCTCTCTCTCTCTCTCTCGGCAGCCAGAAGCCTCAGCTTCTGCCACCTCAGCACTACTAAAGAGACCAATTAGCAGAGACTTCCTGCCATTACCCACCGCTGATTTGGACACGTTACCGCACCACTCCCCAGCCAGAATTTGGAGTCAGGAGGCACTAAAAAGGTCACATACCAAAGCATTAAAACATCACGCAGTGCCTTGTTATTTGTGCTTCTCCCCTTCGCCTCCCTACCTGCAGGTCAGCCGTGACAGCCCAGGCTGGGGGCTCTGGTCTCCGCAGGGGCAGAGCTGGCGGCCTGAGCTCCGCACCCTCCCCTTCACCTGTGGTGCGGAGCCTTTAGAAAGCAGCTTTTGACGACTAGATGCCTCTTCCTGCGGAGAGTGTTAAGGTGGGCTCCTCCAAAGCAGGTGTGTGCAGTGCCCAATCTGAAAATAAGAAAGCTGAGAAAGCCCCAGGCCAGCACTCACTCCCCACGAAGGGCAGGCCAGGCGTTAGCTTGGCTGGAGAGGAGTCATGGCGGTTGCAGCAAGCTGGAGGGCTGACTTCGCGGGCAGGACACACGTGTTCTCCACCTTGCTCCCGACAACGGGATGGACGAGAGAACCTGACATTAAATTAAAACCCTCTGGCAAAAATACGAGCTATTTGGGGAAAGTTCTTCATCTCTGTTGAAGACTGTTGTCCCCAGCTTGATTAAAGGAACTTCCGTGACCTTGCCCACGCTCCCCAATTGCCTTGGGAGGAATTTTTTTCTCTTTGTAACCTGGAGCTTTGAATTTGACAGAGAAGCTGGAAACACTTTTAGATTCCTGGGTTAGAAGGAAGGCTGCAGGCGGATATGAACTGCCTCCACACAAGGGGTGAGGGCTGAGCATGAGCCCACCCCCACGCTCACCAAGGCCTGTCCCTACTCTTCAGGGTCCATGGGAGCTGGGAGACTGCCCAAGGTCTGAGCATAAAGCAGATATTTTTCTATCTGGAGAAAATCTCCAAAAACAGAGGGCCCTTAAATCCTGCAGGATCCTCCAACCTCTTCGCACAACCCCAGCAGCAAGGGCCTTGCGGTTTGGTTGGCTGCACCTGAGGCACCGGCCGTGACTCCGGGACCTGGGAGGTGGGCTCGGTTAGGGTCAGGCCAGGAGCTGAGGCCTCCATCTCTAAAAGGGAGAAAGGAAATCCAGGTGTAAAGGGCGAGGCCCACAAGGAGGGGCCTGGAGAAAAGGCGCTGCCTCAGGCAGGGCCCACCTCTGGTTGGAGGCCTCGGTTGGAGGCATCCCACCCTCTCCAGACCCCTTTACGGGCTGAGCGCCCGGGTCAGGAAGGAGGTCAGCAGATCAAAGGGCAGTGCTAACGACGTGATACCTTTAGTCCTCGGGGCTTTGCTGGTGGGAGGAGGGGACACCTGTGTGGATCTGCCCCTCCTCCTCCTCTTCCCTACTCCAACCCCCCCAGCTCGCCTTCCGGTGACCCTAACCCTCCCCCCACACCTGCTCAAGCCCAGGCCTGGCGGCCAGGTCCCCGAGGAGGCTCTGGGCTCTGAGCATCTCCCTGGACTTGGGGGCGGGGTGGGGGGCGGTGCAGGGGCCACCTGGAAAGTGCCCCCCGGGTGGTCTCCAGGTTAATTATTCTGCTGTACCTGCCCCACTTCACATGGAAGGAAGCAATGCATACGGGTAAGGAATGATGCCTGCCTCCTAGCCTCTGAATGGAGGAATGTATAGGTTTTATTTGCAACCTCATTGGTACGTAATTGCAGACATGAACAGACATGGATTACGAACAGCTTTTTCTTTTGCAATCATTGTTATCAACCACCAATTCTCCTTTCTACGTAGTGAGAGAAGGGTGACGGCAGGCAGGATTCCATATCTAGAAAGGAGAGCACGTGGAGAGAGAAAAAGGGTGCCAGGCCAGGCAGGGAAGGGGTCAACACTGGGGGCAGCTGATGAAATGTGCTTGCTCAGGAAATTGAGGTTCTGCCCTTGGGACTGCTGGAGAGGCCGGTCACCTGGAGATTGGGGGTACAGTTGGGACCAGACCTTTGATCTCTTGCTGGGGCCCCCAACAGAGGCAAGCCCTGCTCCCGTCTGGCCCTAGGCTTCTTCAAAGCCAGCTGGCCTGGATCAATACAGATGCTGGAGACAGGAAGAGCCCCAGCTTCACACCTCATAAACCACACAAAGACCCCAAACTTCCAAGACTTCTCCCTCTTTCTCTGTCCCTCTCTCTTTCCATAAAACTTCACCAAAAGCCTCCAATCTGTATTAATTTTCCTTAACATCAACAGAATATATGATAATTTTAAAGCCCTTTGACCCGGAGACTGCATTTCCTCTAACCCCGACTTTCTGAACAAAGAAGGAAAAATCCATAAAAATAAAAGAGCGCCAGCACCCCGGAGTCTCACTGCAGTTAGCGGGGGGAGCGGGGACCAGGACCCCAGTGGGCTTAGTGCTTCTTGGAGGCCCCCACAGGTGGTGTGCCCTCGGGGGTAAAACCAGGTGAGCCCTCGCCTGCAGGACCGCCCATAACCTGTCCAGTCTGCGGTGCTCTCAGCTGGCTGCCGGTCTCAGGGGAGGACTCCCGCCCATCACGGAGTTTGAGGGGTTTAGGAGCAATGGGTACTGTGGGACAAAGAGGGGTGAAATGAGTTAGTCTGGGAGCTCTAAAACACAGAATGATTTGCCTGAGGAACATGGGGAGATTGATTTTGTATAGACTGCACACCTGTCCCCAACGAAAAGAGCCCTGGTCGTGCATATTTTGGGGACAAGGGAGGGCCGCAGGCTCTCGAAGATCAATCTTGGGGAGTTTCATTCACTCCCTTCCCCTAGCCTCCTAAATCACTGCCCTCCCCTCCCAGGAGTCCTGCCCCAGCAGATGGAGGAGGGGGGAGGTAGGGAAAGGGGGTCAGCCTTAGAACAAGCCCCTATCCGAGGTGGGGGCCAAGACTCTCCCAGGGAGGTGCAGTGACAGCCAAGATGTCATTACTGGCCCTTGCAGGGCGAAGGGCTTCCTGCCCAGAACAGGTAGCTAAGAATCCCAGGTCTCCTTCATAAACCCTCCTTCCCCAGAGGGAATGGTTAGGCATGGAGAGACTGGGCTACGGACCCCGGACCCCAGAGCCGCTAGGGCAGCAGGTGAGAGCTGTGGGGCCCCCGCATCAGACTTGGTCCCAGAGGCTTAATGGTTTGCTGGGGACAACAGTCTCCACCTCTTGGCACCTCTACTCTCTGATATGGAGAGGATAAAATCCTTCTAGTGTCACAGTGAAGATTAAAAAGGAATTCTAGAAAGCTCCTGGCATACAGCAGTGTTCAGGGAATGTTAGGCGCCCCCCCCTCCCGCTTAAAGGCCGGACCGCATCTTCGCCACCACAAAGAGACAACATCTAAACACCAAAGACCATGTAAATACTGTAATTTCTATTTATAAATTAACATTGGTCTCTGCAAAGCCATATAATAGTTACTCCTATCTCTGTCCCTTACTCATTGCTATCCGTCTATTTCCAGCTAGTACTGTGTCTCCAAACTACCCTGTTTTGATGAAAAAGAAACTCGGTTCTTGCCAACAGTCACTGCAGTAGACTACTGCCAAGGCAAAAAGCCTTTTGAAGGGAAGCTAAGTGATCCCCATACTTACCTTAAAAAAAAAAATCCCTCTTGTAGCAACCTGATCTGCTAATTTTAAAGTTTACCTGCCCTGATTTTTCCTTCCTCTTCTGCACCTCCCACAGCCCCCACCCTGCCCTTTACTCACCTCTCACCTGCTTAGGAAGCTGGCTTCAAGGACTGAAACCCCCTCCTGCATTCTTTCTCCTGTTGGGGCCAGATAACTAGGTCTAATGGAGCTATTGACAAAGCCTCGTGCTGGTGGCCGCTTGACTGCCGACCTGCACGTTGATTCTTTCGGCTTCAGAAAAGCCCTTGGAAGTGCTTTTACTGTAAATATTTGAGGTGTGTGTATGGGGGATGGGAGGGCTGGGTGTGAAGTCTGGACTCTCACTCCACGACCTTGCTCAGCCAAGGGAAGCCCTTTTGCCCGAGTTCCTAAGCTGCAAGTAGGAAGAGGAGAGACAGTGCATTTTCCTGCCTGGGGACTAACCAGGGTCAGAGTGACTGGCTTCGGGAAGACTGCGGCTCATGCAGGCTTTCCAGAACCAGGGTGGGTGCCGTCTCTGGCATGCCCAGGGGTGTCCTTCCGCAGAGAAGCGCTCTGTCATCCAGGATCCTCTCACTGGCAGGTGGGCAACGTCTCTAAGCCGCCCTGGGTCCTGCAGGCCCTGGGGCTCACAGACTCTGCCCTCTCCGCCTAAATGGGGCAGGGGCTCCAAGCGAGGACTAGTGGAAGGCTCGCACGCGCGCGCGCGCGCACACACACGACACCTGCAACGCACAGGACTTCCCAGAGATGGGAAGGTTCGACCTGCAGAGGGTTGACGACAGGGATACCAACTGCTCCCGTGCGCCCTGGAGACCCAGGAGCAGGGCCCGGCGACCGGTTTGGTCTTCGTGGTGCTGCTGTCATTGAGCAGAGCAGCGAGATCTGCAAGCACGGTGGGCTCCCCGACGCAGAAGTGCGCAAACTGAAGTCCTGGCGAGGACGCGCGAGAAGACGCACGCCGCTGGCTCTAGGGGACGCGGAGACCAGAGCCGGGCCGCGTCTCTCGGGAGCTGGGCCCAGACAGCCCGGCCCACAAGGGGCCCCAGAGGTGCCAGAGCCCGCATTCCCGCTCAGCACTTGCAGGAGGCCGAGCAGGGTCCCTAGGTTGAGCCTCCAGGCCTGCCCACCGCGGTTGCGGTCTCCGCCCCGCCAACGCGGCTCAGCACCCCGGTTGTTTAGGACCCCGCGGCGCGGGGGCGGGGCGGCCGGCGGTCGGGACGGTGACAGGTGCGCCCCTCGGCCAATGGCCGGGCCGGCGCCCCTCCCCGAGCCCCCGCCGAGCTCGCCAATCGGCGGCCGCGCTGCGCTTCAAGTGCGCGGAGGGGCGCGGGTCCCCACTACGGCGCCAGCGGCCTCGGCGCGGTCGCCCAAGGGTCCAGCGCACAGAGCCGGGCTCCCCGGCCCGGCGCGTCCAGGCACTCGCGTGCGAATCTGTGCGGGCGCGGGCGAGCGCGGCCCGGGGCGGGGCCCGCACGGAGGAGGCGCCGGGACCATGGTCACCCTCGGCTGAGTTTCCGGCGGCGACTTTGATTATTGGCAAATAATCACCATAACAATACCGAACCCTGGGGCTTGCCACCGCCACGCACGGACTCCGCGAGCCGGCCCACGGCCCCGTCACCCACCACCCGGCCCTGCTCGCCAGCCGCAAACGAGCCGATGGAAAAATCCAAAAATTTCCGCATCGATGCGCTGCTGGCCGTGGACCCCCCGCGAGCGGCCTCCGCGCAGACCGCGCCGCTGGCCCTGGTCACGTCGCTCGCGGCCGCGGCGTCCGGCCCCGGCGGCGGCGGCGGCGGGAGCGGCGGCGGGGCGAGCGGCGGGGCGAGCGGCGGGACGAGCGGCGGCTGCAGCCCTGCGTCCTCCGAGCCGCCCGCGGCCCCCGCCGACCGCCTGCACGCCGAGAGCCCCTCGCCGCCGCGCCTGCTGGCCGCGCACTGCGCGCTGTTGCCCAAGCCCGGCTTCCTGGGCGGGGGCGGCGCGGGCGCGGGGGGCGCGGGCGGCGGGCCCGGGGGGCCTCACCACCACCCGCACCCTGGCGCCGCCGCGGCCGCCGCGGCCGCCGCCGCTGCCGCCGCCGCCGCGGGGGGCCTGGCGCTGGGGCTGCACCCCGGGGGCGCGCAGGGCGGCGCGGGCCTCCCCGCGCAGGCGGCGCTCTACGGCCACCCGGTCTACGGCTACTCGGCGGCGGCGGCGGCGGCCGCGCTGGCCGGCCAGCACCCGGCGCTCTCCTACTCCTACCCGCAGGTGCAGGGCGCGCACGCTGCGCACCCCGCCGACCCCATCAAGCTGGGCGCCGGCACCTTCCAGCTGGACCAGTGGCTGCGTGCGTCCACCGCGGGCATGATCCTGCCCAAGATGCCCGACTTTAACTGTGAGTACCGCGCGGGCCCCCGGGCCTGGAGACGAAGGAAGGGAAAAATGGGGGAGAGGGAGTCCTGGCACTAGGCTTTCCCGCGCGTCCTCCGCCACCCGGCACCTCCTTTCTCCTTGCTCTCCGCTCTGAGGGCGCGGTGGAAGCGCCGCGCGGCCGCCTGGGCTCCGCCCGGGACCCGCGGAGACTTATACGGACGGCACGCTGTGGCACTGGCCGCGAAATGATGAAAATGGCCACGCGCGGACCCTGCTCTCTCGTCCTCTGCTAACTGGAAGGGGCAGCTGGAGGTGTGAGACTGAAATCTAATGATTAACCGGCAGGCTAGAGGAGAAGGAAGTGGTGGAGGAAGGCGAGCCAAAGAGCGCGCAAGTTAGGCCCGCTTGGGGATCGAGGCCACCTAAACCAGGGAAACGAACTTGACTTAGGTACCGCATTATGGGTTCTGGAGAGACCCCAGCCGCAGACCCTCCCAGGAGGAGAGATTCAGAAGCAGAGAACAAGAATGCGATTCAAAAGGCCAGGGCTAGCCTGGCCAGGCCAGTCTCTGACTATGCTCTGGCCCTTCCCGGAGGTTGTGGCTGCCTCTGTGAGGGCGCTTGGTCCACCCAGTGACGCCCAGCAGACAGATGGCCGTGGGAACAGAGTGCTGGTGTGCTACCGCGGGCGGGGAGATGTGCCCCTTTCATGAACCCCGTCGCAGGGACTGTAAGTAGCAGGTCCCCCGGAGAACTGGAGGGTCCCAGCACAGAGTAAATCCCCTCTCCAAGATAGGAGCCCGGATGGCTGGCCACCCCCAGCATGGGAGCTGAGCCTGGCCCGGTGCGCAGGCACACTGGGCTGGCATTCGGGGGAGTCCAGATCTCCCCTCTGCTCCCTCCGGCCTCCCGCAGAGGCTGATGCATGAGACCTTAAGCTTTCAGCCGCAGAACACCCAAACAAAGGGACCCCATTGTTTCCTTCTGAGGGAAATGTGTTTAGACTGGAGAGATGCAGGCATAGGAGGGGGGAAAGCAATAAAGGAAACAAAATAAACACTTGGCAGCATTCAGATTCCTCTGTTAGAAGCCATGGTTGTGACTAAACAGAGAAAAGCTATGGGGCTGAGAGATGAAGAAGTCACAGCCGGGTGAGAAAATCCCAGCCTGCCGACTCTTTGCCCCTAGCCACCCCAGGCTTTCTCCGGCTCCGCTCCCGGAAGACCCTGAAGGCCACACAGCCCGTCCAGGTGGAAGTCAGCCCCTTGAGATCCGCAGCAGGGAAAGCTGGAACCTCCCTTCAGCCTTGGGCGGACGTATCTGAATCTGCTAATCCCGGGTCAGCCAAACCAGGGGCCCTCTTCTTGGGCCTGGCTGCCCGGCAGCGCCTACTACCCCTTCTGATGGAAAGCCGCCCATGGGTGTTCCCTTATGGTCTGCAGGTCCCCCAGAGCCTGGGATGCTTAGTCTCCCGCTGCGGGAGATGGTGGTCTCCACACAGAGGCCTCCCCTGGGCGCTGGGATCCCTGCTGCCGCCTCTCCACCCTATGCTTTCCTGGGCCTGCGCGGAGCTCAAGGTCGCTCAGAAAATTGGTGAAAGCCAAATCCCTTTCACCCATTCCTGATTCCTAGTCTTGACCTACAGGTAGCAGAATTAAATCCAGCCAGCTTTACGTTCAGAAAAGGAGTCTAAATACCAAATCCTAAAAGGGTGATAATAAACAGACCAGGATGCCGGAATGTGTTCGGAGAGCCGCTCCCCTGGTCGCAGGAAAACCTGTTTGGTTTCCTTAATTGGCTGTCTCTTCTGCTGGATGGCATTTCCCAAACGGTCCCTTTGGAGACAGTGTTTTAATTAAAGTTCTAATGTATTGTCAAGTTGGGAATTGGGGCCTCATTTAACTAAAGCTGGGGGCGTGGGCCTTCCCGTAAAGCAAATTGCCCCCCCAGGGGGCCTGAGCCTAGCCACTGGACTGGCCTCCTTTCTTCCCTTTCCTTTATTGTCTAACACTTGGCAGGCTCCTGGGAAATCAAGGGGAAGTCTCGTTTTGAGGTCATAAATTTCTCTGTGATGTAACTGTGTGAAATTATGTAAATTCAGCCAAGGGACCTCCTTGGAACATTCAGAAAGCCAGATCCCCCCTTTGCCTCGGCCTTCAATTTGTGAAATTAGAACTGGCCTGGAAAGCCTTCCGACTGTCTGCCTGGCTTCGCTCTTCTGCACCCTGGGGGCGGGGCCATCAGCAAGAATTTTCAGTGGGGAGGGTGGTGAATTCACATGTTTGGGCCCAAGATGTGGTCCTTCTCCTTCCTTCCTTTCTCCTCTCTTGGCCTTTGGCCTACTTCTTCTCCTTCTGTAGTTGAGGTGGTGGTGGGATTCCTGGACCAGTTCCTCGCTGGCTGGGAGTAAGTGGGACTGGTAATTCCCGAGACCTGTTTGGATTTGAGGCTGAGGGAGGAGTGGAGAGGAGCTACACCTCTCCGGCCTCGGCAACACGGAGACCCTAAGTTAAAAAAAAAAAAATGAGTCCCATTAAACCCAAAGCTGCATGGCTTCCCCTGTTATCCGGGTCCTAGTCTCTGGGCCTCCTCCGGTTCCCGGGCCCCTTGAGGAGAGGGTGCTGACATTGAAGGAAGGAGCAGCGACTTGGCGAGATCCCTGGGCCAGGTGGCAGCCTTGGGGCTGGGGCCCTGGGGGGGGGGTGCTAGGAGGACAGCGTCAGGCTGCGGGCCACATGCCCCTCTCTGTCCCCAGCCCAGGCCCAGTCCAACCTCCTGGGGAAGTGCCGCCGGCCCCGCACGGCCTTCACCAGCCAGCAGCTGCTGGAGCTGGAGCACCAGTTCAAGCTCAACAAGTACCTGTCTCGGCCCAAGCGCTTCGAGGTGGCCACATCGCTAATGCTCACGGAGACCCAGGTGAGCGCCCCTCCCTCCCACCTCAACACCCGCTGGCCTCCTGGGGGGGTGCACTCCTCCCTCTGCACTCTGGGCACCTGGAGCAGAGCCACCTGACTTTAGCGGGGCGACTGATGTCTGGGGAGAGTTTGCATCTGCCCCGCTAGGACTCATATACCAAGCACGGAGGTTGGATTCAGTAGGCTGAGGTCAGACCCAGAAGTCTGCATTTTAAGGACACTTTCACGTGCTCCCCCATTCTGAAGCCATGGTCCCCAGGCCACAATTTGAGACATTTTATTACAGAAAGAGAGGAAACATCTTGAGATTTACACATATGGAGGCTACCTGCTTGGGAGAGTGGGAGAGCACCCCTAGAAAAGGCAAGACTCCGGCAGGGGTGGTCTGCATCTGCGCTTCCTTGGAAGCGTTCCAGCCCCACTCCTGGGTTTGCTGATGCCAAGGGGGCAGGGAGCTTCTTCCCTCTGGGGCTTCTGCCCGTGGGGACGGAGGTGGCTGCCTTGTCACACCCTCTTGTGTCTCAGGTGAAGATCTGGTTCCAGAACCGGCGGATGAAGTGGAAACGCAGCAAAAAGGCCAAGGAGCAGGCGGCACAGGAGGCTGAGAAGCAGAAGGGCAGCGGCGGTGCGAGCAAAGGCGGCAGCGCAGGGGACAAGGGAGAGGAGGAGCTCCTGGGGCCGCCAGCGGTCGGGGACAAAGGCAGCGGACGCCGCCTCCGGGACTTGAGGGACAGTGACCCTGAGGAGGACGAGGATGATGAGGACGAGGACCACTTCCCCTACAGCAATGGTGCTGGCACGCACGCCGTCTCCTCCGACTGCTCCTCCGAGGCCGACTCACCGCCCCCGCGGCACGGGGGGCCTGGGCATCAGCCTCCTCCCCAGTAGGAGCCCCGGGCCCCTGGGCAGCCAGCAGCCGTGCCAGCCCCTCCAGGCCCAGCCCCGCAGCCTGTGAGCCTGGCCGCCTTCCGTTGGGGGCCCTTCCAGGGACAGAGAGGGGAGGCCCAGCGGGTTCAAACTTGAACTCCTGTTCTTTTTAATTTAATTTTGCTTAGTGTTGGAGGGTAGTGCTCGTGAGAAGAGCCGACCACTACCAGGGGGAGCCTCCCACTCCCCTCTTCCCAAATGGAGAAGGTGGGAACCTGCAGTGTCGGACGACCTGGAAACACCACTCTGCTGAGTATTAAAAAAGGGAGACTGTTTTGTGCTTACCTGTCTGATGGGGAACTTTATGTCAGGAGCATTCAAACTGCTGGAAATCTCAAAACTGTACTGTCTTTATTTTTGTATATTGTATTTATATGTATATATAAAGAAGCATCTAATTATGCATGCTAAATTATTATTTAGCTTCTCCCATCGCCCAGGATGGAATGTAAAATAAATTGGTTTTTTACTGGATGAGAGTGCAGAGCTTTGGGGGGTAAGTTATGAGAGCCTGCTGTACTAGTTTTGTTGATGTTGAAATTGACAGCAAAAGGTGCCAATCAGAGTCGCAGACAGGTGTCAGGAACACCCCCTCTTCTGGGCTGGGAGACGGGTGGGGAACGTGATTCCCGCCCCGGGGGGAGTCCTAGGTGCCAAATGTTCATAAAAATACCTGAGGCCAGGTGTCAGCTCCCGGTTCCAATGAGTGAATCTCAGGAGAGTAACTTTGGATTCCAAATATTTATTTTTTCATTTCCTTGAGCATCTTGCTTCACCTGCGCTCCAAGCGTGGAAAAACACAATTGAACGTTTCAGAAAATAAGCTTCAAAACGACGAGATGATTTTCCTGGTGTCTGGGGTCGGGCCTCCAGTAACCTCGGGCTTCTCCCCGGCCCTCTCTCCCGCAGGACCTTCCTAGCTCCAGCCAGGAGCCGTGTTCCTGGGGTCTGTGCAAATGTTTGCGAGGACAGGCCGGGCGACGGATCGCTTCTCGCCGGGGCTGCGGCTGCTCTGGGTTAATAACGCGGCGGGCGCCATCAATCCCCTGCCCACCCGGCGGCCGCCAGGTGCCACACACACGCCCCGCTCCCCTTCCCCCCACGCCGGTCCGCGGCCGCTCGTGGGCCAGAGCAGATAGGCGGCCAGGGCGCGCGGCTTCTCCCTCCCTCCCTCGTGCCCTCCGTCCTTCTGTCTCTCTTTCCTCCCCGGCCCCGGGCGCCGGCTGAGCGTCCCTCCCCCTGCGCGCCCCCTCCCCGCCCTCCTCCCAGCTGACAAATGAGTTCGGGTGGGCCAGGCGTTTCATTTGGGGGATTACCGCGGGCCGGCGGGGCCCCTCCTCTACCTCGGGGCCCGGGTGAGATTAATATCCTCTCTGGCAGCTCATTATCACCCCGGGCTTGTTCCATAAAATGCAACACCAGCCGAGGCCGGCGCGGCAAAGCCGGAGCGGGAGCGAGCAGCCGTGGGCAGGGCTCGGGCCGCGGCCGTGCTGGGGTCCAAAGGTGCTCTGGGGGGCCGGGGACTAGCCGTGCAATCCGCGGGAAAGCCAGAGGGCCCCGAGAGCGCGGGTGGCAACCGGAGAGGGCGGCTGGGGAGGGAGAGAGGGGAAACGCGGATGCCTTTGCGCGTTCAAAACCAAACCAAACCTTTGCAATCTGCGTCTAGGGCGCTTTGATCTCTAACACATTGGTGCAGTTTGGCCCGAAGCAGTCTCTTCCCCGGCTGTCAGTCGGGGGCCGCCCCAGCTCAGCGCAGAGCAGCCGCGGCCGGCGGCAGGGCCTGCGGGTTGGAGGGGCCTCCCCCCACAGGGACAGAACCCCGGCCGGGGGCGCGGGGAAACGGAGCCCTGAAGGCAGCCGAGCGTCCTGACCCCGCCGCGGCCCGCAGAGCACGCGCAGCTTTGGCGCGGGGACTTGGCGGCGGGGAGGCCCAGCCCGCGGCCCCAGCGCCTGCAGCCAGCTGCCTAATGCGGCGGAATTTATCTCGCTAATAAATTTAATGATCAATTCGTTCTTGTCACAGTAGCTCTTCCCCAAATCAATTATAGCAAATTTAAATATAATCACTGGCTCATCCTCACCCACTCCGGGCACGGCGAACAATTCATTCCGCCTAATGAAGGGCCGCCAGGCCCTGCTCCGCCTGCCTCGGGGGGCGTGGCCCCCACCCCGCTGACCGCGCTGGGGGGGATGAGAGGCTCTGCGGCCCCACCCAGGACTCTGTTTCCACGACCTGGAGTCAGGTCCTCGTAGCCCAGCCCAGGGGGACACAGGCCCACGTTCTCCAGGGCTCCCGCACCCCTCCACCGCCGCCCTCCCCTTTCCACCACAGCGAGGCCGCGCTGCGCAGACCCTGCAGCCTGGGGGCTAGGTCTCCAGCGAAGCCCGCACCCAAAGTGGACCCGGCTCCTCTGAACCGCAGCCTGACCCCCTGCTCACCGAGGAGGAGCCTGAGCGGGACTCTCTTCACCCAGTGGGAAGGAGGTTCTTCTTTCTCAGAACGCAGCCCCCTACCCTGGTGAGTATCTCCAGCATGTACAAGATGTGGATAAAGTCCTTCTTGTGGCAAAGGTGTCTTCCAGATGGCCGACCGCAGATCTCTTGTCCCGTCCTGGCAGAGCTGTGGCCCAGGGTCCCAGGACCCCACAGAAGCTTTAACAGGCAGAGTCTGAGAAGTGCCGGAAGGGCTACAACCTCCAGGAGGTGAGTCTGTTCCCTGCGAGGTGGACCTCCCACATCCCAGCCCCAGAGGGAAGTCAGCCTGGCAAATCAGCTTAAAAGACTTTCTATGACACCAAAGGCAAAAATAGGCCGATGGGATTATATCAAACTTGAAAACTTTTGCACAGCAAAGGAAACAGTCAACAAAATGAAAAGACAACCCAGGATTGGGAGAAGATGTTTGTAAATAATATATCTGATAAGGGGTTAATATGTCAAAGCCTAAAGAACACATAAAACTCAACAACAAAAATAGTCAAAGGGGGGCGCCTGGGGGGCTCCTGGGGATTCAGTCGTTAAGCATCTGCCCTGGCTCAGGTCACGGTCCTGGAGCCCCCGGATCCAGGCCTGCATCGAGCTCCCTGCTCCCTGCAGGAAGCCTGCTTCTCCCTCTCTCACTCCCCTGCTTGTGTTCCCTCCCTAGCGGTGGTGTTTCTCTCTGGGTGTTTCTCTCTGTCGAATAAATAAGTAAAATCTTTAACAAAAAATCAAACGTGGCTAAGTGATAGGGGGTTTTGTGTTCAGTTGTAGACAGGATCTCTAGATAAAGAAAGAAAGAAAGAAGGAAAGAAAGAAAGAAAAGAAAGAAAGAAAGCAAAGCCTTTGATTAGAGATTTCTCTGAAGTGGACATACAAATGGTCCACAGGCACGCAAAAGGACGCGGTCACCGGTGGTCAGGGAAATGCAGGTCAAAGTCGCAGAGATACCACCTCCCACCCATCACAACAATGGATGATACAAAAAACGAAAACTGAGAATAACAAGTGTTGGCACGAATGTGCAGAAACTGGAAACTTTGTGTCCTGGTGGGAAGAATGTAAATAGTGCAGTCACCGTGGAAAACAGGGTAGAGTTTCCTCGAAAACAAACAGAACAAAAAACCCTAGAAATAACCGTGTGACCCAGCAACCCGACTTGCAGTCGCACATCCAAGAGCATCGAAAACAGGACCTGGCAGAGAGGTTTGCACACTCATGCTCGGGCGCAGTGCTCACAATAACCAGGAGGTGGACGCCCCGTGAGCGCCCACAGCTGAACGGAGAAAGCAAATGGAATATATTGACGGAATATTATTCAGCCTTCCAGAAGAAGGAAATCCTGCTACTGCTACCGCGGGGATGGGCCCTGAGGACCACCCCATGAAATAAGCCTACGAAACTTTCCTTACAGGTGGCATCTTAGTCAAACTCATAGAAAGTAGGAGGGTGGTTGACAGGGCCTGGGAGGAGAGGGAGGGAGTTTTTCAAAGGGTACAGAGTTTTGGTTTGGGGAGAGGAAAAGATTCCAGAAACCTTTTGCCCAAACCCAGTTAACGGTGCCCTACGGACACTTACGGGGGTTCGAACAAACACAGGCCTGCCCTCCTCTCCTTCTCCTCCACCTTTCTTTCTCCTTTCCTCCCTCCTTCCCTTCCTTAAAGAGAGGCCAGACTTGCGGTGGAAAATCCAAACCACAGACAGGGCCCGGAGGGGCGCCCGGACCGGAGCAGGAGGGCCTGGGGCGGTGGGGGCTGCGCTGTAGCGCCCGCCCGAGCTGCCCGCTGCGGGCCCGGAGCACTTCCGGGTGGGCGGCTTCCCGCGGCCCCGCCGCCCCCCTCGCGCCCCCCTGCAGCCCGGGGTCCCGGGGTGGGGGCGGGGCGGGGCGCGCAGGGCGGGGCCAGCGAGGGTGCGGGCGACGCGGGGGCTGCTCCCGGCAAACGTGCGCGGCCCCCATCTCGTATCAAAGTCCTGCCGCGCACCGTGTCTCCGTCAATAAAACTAATCCCTTCGGAGGTGTGACCTCCACCGAGAGCGCGGCGCTGTTCCGGACTACAAGGGCAAATATGTTTTTCAGATTTGGTTTTTATGGTCGGATTAAAGTTTATTTTCCATAATAGGGCACCTAATAAAACTCATAAAGCCGGGTCGGGCCTCCAGCTGGTGGCCTCGTTTAACACTTTCACTTCGTAAATCACGCGCCAGGTGTGTCCCCAACTGGACGCCAACGAGAACCCCCTTCCCCCTCGCGGGGTCCAGGCCCTCGGTTCGAGCCCGCAGCGAGCGGCCTGGCCAGGCGGGTGGGGGCGGTTCTGCTCCCCCCTCCGACGCCCTTCTCCGCGGCGCGCGCCCCCAGCACCCCCCCTTGCCGCCGGCCCCGCGTCGACCCCGCGCACCTGCCGCCCCCCAGGTGTACACAAGGTTCCGGACAATGTGCAGCTCCTCCGGGCCATTGTCCTCCCGCGCTCCGGCAGGACAAAGGGGGTGTCCCCACCCCAGGCGGCCTGGGCCGGGGGCGGGGGGGGGGGGCGGGCGCGGTTTACCCAGCTGGGGGGAGGAACAAAGGCCCGCCGCCTTATCTCGGCGGGGCGCAGGGTCAGGCCCGGGGCGCGAGGTGGGGAGGGCGGGAGGGCCAGCCGGCCGAGGTGGGGGTGGGGGGGCCCTCCCGCCCTGCGCCCTGCGCCCCGGATGCGGTGACCTGCCACCCCTGCTGCTTGGGCGGTCCATCCAGACCTCGCCACCTCGGGGTGTAAAAGGAGCGCACGATCCTTCCCAGGAGATCTGGGGTTGCCTGGGAGAGGCAGTGGGAATAAGGATCTCCCACGCAGGGAAGGGCACCTGCGGTCAAAGTTCCAAGTTCACCCATTTTCACTATAATGCCTCTGGTTTTCCTGTCGGAGGTTAATATTCCCTCCACCTTCCCTATTAATATCCTTTCTTCCAAGCATAAAATATCCCGTTCTGCCGTGAAATAAGACCTAGAGAAAGAACCAGGGTCATGTGGGAGAGGGGTTAGTGCGGAGAGAAGGGCGGGCGCCCTGTCCGGCGGAGCCGGCCCTGTGCTCCAGGCAGGGGAGGCTTAGCTGCCTCCTGCCAACTGCGTCCCTGGCGCCCTTCTGGGGGCCACGTGCCTCTGGTTTTTTATAACTGAGAGGCCAACACCATTTCAGAAACTTGCAGTTTATTTTTTTAAATAGATAAATCTGTAAGGCAGATGCAAATGGCTTTTTCCTGGGGCTGCAGCATGTTCTCTGTGCTTCTTACCGCCCTTGCGCATTTATCCTGGTGATGAAATGTGGGGGTGACATCAGAGTCCCGTGTGTGCCCTGGGATCTGGAGCCTGTGTCTCACACCACAGCCTTCCCCCCACAGAATAGATAATAATAGCTAACTGGCCAGTCATTCATTCAACCAAACTTTTCTGAATACCTGTTAGTACTGGTAAGTTAGACGGGCTCCAAGCACTGAGATAGAAAACCCAGCCTCCTGAGTTACGGTGTAGCAGGAAGAGAAGAATAACAAGCAAACGATACATAAATTACATAATGTAAAAGGCCTGTGAATACGTGAGGTTATGTGCAGGGTTGTAATTCATCGTCAGGTAAGCCCAAGGCAAGCCTAGGGGGCTCAGCACAGTCCTCCCCCCGCCTCGCCCGCGGTCGCTGGGAACCTCATCCTGCGCCTGAGATGTGCGGCCCGGATGGCAGTGAGGAGGCCGGCTGGGAGGCGCAGTCTCCCAGGGGAAGGGAAATGTGCAGGCCGTTGATCCAGCGCCCAGACCACCACGTGTTCGCTTCATAACCCTTCTGCTGGAGTAAATACTCCAGAACACAGAGTAGAGAGGTGTGTGGGCGGTGCAAACAGGGATTTTGAGAGGGAAATACAATACATGTGTGATTTCTTTTTCTTCTTTTATTGAGATCCAATTGACATATAACACTTTCAGTTTTAGGTACATATTTTCTTTTTTAAAGATTTATTTAGGGCGCCTGGGTGGCTCAGTGGGTTAAAGCCTCTGCCTTCGGCTTGGGTCATGATCTCAGGGTCCTGGGATCAAGGCCAGCATCGGGCTCTCTGCTCAGCAGGGAGCCTGCTTCCTCCTCTCTCTGCCTGCCTCTCTGCCTACTTGTGATCTCTCTCTGTCAAATAAATAAATAAAACCTTTTTTAAAAAAAGATTTATTTATTTTAGGGAGGGGGATGGGCGAGGGAGAAGGAGGGAATCCCAAGTAGGCACCACACTGATGCAGGGCTTGATCCTGACATCATGACTGGAGCTGAAACCAAGAGTCAAGACTCAAACCACCGAGCCACCCGGGCACCCCAGGTGCATAATTTCTTGATTTTAAGAATTAATTTAAACATTAGACACCACTCTAGAAAATAAAAGAGAAAAACAAAATTTTCCCATAAAAGATTCACAGCCGATTGTAGACACTTGGGAAGATCTGTGGAAGAGGCCACAGCGACCTGAGGCCGAGCCCAAGCTACGTGCCGCTGAGAGCAGGGCGCGGATGGTCCCCCCTCCCTGCACAGGGACTGTGGACGCCCTGTGTCCTGCCAGCAGAGGCACCCCATGTCTGCGTCCACACATCTGCACGTGCTGTCCTTCCCGCTGGGCTCACCTGGCTCTCGCTCTCCTGACTGCTGTCGGCTGTCACTGGGCCGCAGATGAGGTCTCTGTGCCCTGAGCACAGAGCCCCCCGCCCCAGGCCCGCGTCCTGCCTCCCCTAGGGTAGCGTAGGGGCAAGGTCCTTGTACCCGGAGTCCAAGCGGCCCCACTGTTGAATCAGGGCTCTGTCCACAGCCGTCTCCCAGAGTGAGTGCGGGGTTGGGCACTACTGGGAATTCACAGCAGCACAGACCTCACAGCTCCTGGGGCCGTCGAGCCAACAGAAGGACACCCCCACCCCATGTGGACCTCTTCAGCCCAGGCTCTGCAGACCCACGAGGCGCGAGAGCACACCCTCAAAGCCTCCCGAGAACTTGTAGCTCAGGTGAGTCTGGGAGAAGATGTCCTGCCGTGGGGGTAAGGGAGGGGGCACAGGTGCGGGTGCTGGGAGGAAGTCGTGGTCCACAGACCGAGGGCAGAGGTGGGATGAAACGGCGGCTCAGCACACACCGACTGCGTGGACTTGGGCAAGTGGGGAAGAGCAGCGGCCGCGCAGAGGCAGCGGGAACAGCACCACGGCCGCGCAGAGGCAGCTCTGGGCACAGAACGAGTCAGTCACAGCCACTCTCCTCCTGCTGTCTCCCTCGGAGCCTGTGGTCTCTTGCTCACGGGGTCTCCCTTCTCCATTCGCTGCCCTCCCGGGCTGCTTGGGGCCCACTAGCCCTGCGTCCGGGACCCGTCAGCAGAGAGATGGAGGAGCGAGGGGGATGCTGTTGGCAGCCAGTGGTTCGGCCCCCGCGCCCTGGTGGGTCCTCTCCCCCTTGCCTTGCGTGGGGGCGTGAATCCTGTCTGACCCAGGCCGTGCTCGCGGACGGGACGTGGCCAGAGCCTCGACAAATGCTTGCTCGCCAGCTGCACGTGGACGCGGGCCATGGGCCTGGGCGCAGAGAGGCGGAGCCCCCTCCCGGGCAGGCAGGGAGAGCTGGGAAGTGCTCTCTGATCGGGCACCATGTCCTCTTTTCAAGCCCTGCCCTCCCCGAGTTCCTGGCTACTGATTGCTCCTCAGACGGCGGTGGACCCCCTGCCTTCTGGATTCAAGGAGGATTTATTGGCCCTCATGGGCCAGGCGCTGGACAGAAGGCGGACAACAGCAGGGCCATGCTCTCTACGCGGTGGGCCTCGGGGCTGAGCCGACGGTCGGTGGCAGGAGGGGAGCATCCATCCCCGACATGGCGACAAAGCCACTACCCCGCTGATGACCGCTCGGCCTTAATTGTTCCTGTTTAGTGGCTGCCCCCCGGGAGCCTGCTAGCGGTGTCCCAGCGCGGACCGGGTCAGCTCTCCTCAGTCAGGATCAGGGCGCTGAAGGGACAGGAGAGCCCCAAACAGCAGAGGGCCACACAGATGTTGTCTCTCTCTCCTACACACCTAGGCTGCCCAGGCCTCCGGAGGGGGCCCCATGAGCACCAGGGACCAGGCCCGCGATCTTAGGGCTTTTCCTTCATGGTGCAGGATGGCGCTTGGGCCCTGCCTCCCAACCTCCCAGCGGGGCAAAGGGTAAAGGGCAAATAAGCGCCTACCCTTGCTACGAGCTCAGAAACTCGCCCTTTCTCTTGGCTGGGGAGCGCCGTTCACACGCCCTGGGAGCTCCCAGCTGGCTGCAGGCCTAGCTCATTCCAGAGAACAAAGAGGGTGAATGGATGCTGGGAAACAGCGAATAAACTCTGCCACAGGTGTTTGTGTCCCTTCTTTATGTTTATTGTGGTAAAAGGCACATAATGATACGCATCCTTGTAGCCATTTGAGCGTACAAGCCTCGGCCTTCAGTGGACTCACAGCGTTGTGTACTTGTCGGCCCCCTCTACTCCAGACTCGTCCATCAGCCCCAATAGAAACCCGGCCCCCATTAAACAAGAACCCTTCCCTCGCCCCGGTACCTCTCCTCGGCCTCCAAGACTTAATTTGTCTATTCCAGATCTGTTTGGGTTCTTTTTAGACTTCCCACAGTTCCCAGTGTCCAGATGAACGTATAAAAAGGGCCCATAAGTAAAGTTGGTTTCTTCCCCCAACTCACCCCCCCCCCCGGATGCTGGAGCAGCCCTCGCCTGCTCTCCCTCAGCAGCTCCGGGTCACATGGCCGAGGGTTGGGGGTCGCAGTCCACTGGGCCCAGGGGGACTGAAAATGATCTTCTTTGGCTAAACATTTCACTCTGAAAAATAAAGGCGCCGTGCCTCAGCAAACACAAGTCCTCTGCAAACTTGAAACCAGAAATCTAGGCTGATTGTGTCGCTGTCAGAGGTCCTTCTGCGTATCAAGGACCCGGCAATGCACTCGTGGCCGCTTCCGCAATGGCTTGGGAGACCCAGCGTTCCAAGAATCCGCCAGGGGCGCTCGTGGCTGCCTGTGAGCTTTCCGCTCTGCAGCGCCCTGTTTGTAGGTGGCCCACGGCGAGGCCCCAAAGTCCCCCACACCATGACGTTTTGGAGGCCTTCTATCTTCAAAAAACAAAGTAATTCACTTTTAATGACTGCTGGTGTTTCCCTTCCCAGGTCTATTTGAGCAGATAATGTGTCTGAGGCCCGCCCCTTCAGGGTTAAACCACCGTGACCTTCATAATCAGAGAACAGAAATAAATTATATTTACTCATAAATGTCCCTCGGTCTCCCCTGCCAGCTGCCTTGCTAATCACAGGTGCTGTGACACTATCCTGCTCTCAGCAGGCCTCCCGCTCACCGGTGACAGAGTGCTTTCTGATTCCGCCCAGGCCGGGAGGGCTTTCCCACCGGAGCCCACGGTCCGGGCAGCGCGCCGCTGGGGGGCCGGCGGGCACACCTGCTGAGCTGCCCCCCGGAGAGTCCCCTAAGCCTTCCGAACGGCGGAGGAGGGGGTGAGCAGGGACCAGAGACCCCATGAGCCCCCCGAAGATCCGGGCACCAGTGATTGCCCTCAGCGGACCAGGCTCCTCATCCCTGGCGGGCGGTGGCCGCGTCGTTCGTCACAGACTCTCTCCCATGACATCGCTGCCAAACATGTTTCCTGGAGACCACTGGCTGCTTCTCTTCGGCGGCGCATTTCGCAGGCGCTCGGCCCGGAGTCCCACAGCGGGAGCTCGGGAAAGGCTGGTCCATCGGACCGGCTGGAGGCCACAGCCCTGGAGCGGCCCGCGGCTTCTTCCCGGCCCT
The DNA here is from genome assembly GCA_004023965.1 of Spilogale gracilis. Classification (NCBI taxonomy): domain Eukaryota; kingdom Metazoa; phylum Chordata; class Mammalia; order Carnivora; family Mephitidae; genus Spilogale; species Spilogale gracilis. The sequence continues at coordinate 47,858 of PITA01004562.1, forward strand.
GCGGGGGCCTGAGACTTAACCTGGGGAGGAGCCCCCTGAGGGAGCAGCTGTGGAAAGGGACGGGTGGCGGTGGGCCCCTCCTTCCACCGCTCCTGCAGTGGGGCCAGACCCCTGCTCTGGGGAGGACAGGACGCGCTCAAACTCCTGGCAGGGACGCAGAGCTGCGCCAATAGGACCGAAGGCACACCCCCCCATTCATACACACGGGGGACAGAAAACAGCAGGCCCCACTCCCAAAGCCCACCCCGTATTTTAGGATTCTCCGTGTCAGGGTTCTCAGTGAATTTACAAGGTGTGGAAGGCAGGGCCACGTTCTGGGACGTCCCCAGGGCTGCAGCCTTCCCCAGGCCCAGCCCCTGCCGCCAGGCGCCCCTGCAGCTTGCTGGGTCCGTCCCACAGGTGCTAAAGTAGAAAAGCAGACTCCGTCTGCCCTATTAAATCTGATTTAGAAAGCAGAGAGCGCTTTAAACATCTCACTGTCCATATGAGTCAGAAAGTGCAGGGGTGCTAATGAGGGCTATGCGGATTTCACCGGCTGGTTTGGGGCCGGCTTGAAATGCGCTTCCTTCACTAAGCAGGAGTTTGAGGGCACGGATAAAATAAATCTCAAATAATCACGTCGTATTTTTGAGGAGTTAAATAAGTGTGCGGTCTGCCCTACGCACAGGGGGGAGCCCCGGAAGCTCCTGGGGAGTCAGCACGCATCACACCGCGTGTTGGCATCGCGGCTGCTCGGCGTCCACTCTTCTAGCAAATCAGAGACGTGGCCAAGCCTGGCGAATGAAGTAATAAATACGAGACATCATCTGGGCCCCGGTTTTAGGGCATGTGGGTGCGAGGCACCCCTGTGGCACCTTCTGGAAAAGGGGATGGCTTTCAGCACCTGGGGTTAATCTTGGATTTCTCTGCAAGCCTTGCTTTACTTTCATTAAGGATCACTTTCCCAGAGGCAGTAAAAACGCTCTGCATTCCCCATCAGCTTTCCGGAAGTATAAAGTAGGCGCTTGAAGCACACCGACGGAGTGATGTCCGTGGCAAAGTGGAGACTGAGAAAGGAGGATGACCTCGGAGACCATCCTCTCTGCACTGACGCGAAGTAACCGGGCTCAGGGCTCAGTCTGCAGGGCCTGCTCCGTCTGGACAGGAGCCCGCCTGGAGACAGTGCTGGGCCCGCCGAAGGACATAAAGCTCATGTTGGGTCGTGGAAACACCGCCTCCAGGAGTGAGACCCCAAGTCATTCCTGCCAATGTCAGGGTGGGAGCCAAACTGGCAGGCATGCTTGTGTCTCTTTGGCCAAGTTGTTGATTAAGATGGGGGACAGGGAGCGCTGGGACAGAGACCCAGCTGGAGTTCCTGCTGGAAACCTTCCCGGTGCAGGTGAGGGGACGGGCGCCCCAGGTGAGAGGACGGGCACCCCGGGTGAGGGGACGGGCACCCCAGGTGAGGGGACGGGCACCCCAGGTGAGGGAGGGCACCCCAGGTGAGGGACGAGCAAAGCAGGTGAGGGGACAGGCACCCCAGGCAAGGGGATAGGAACCCAGGTGAGAGGACGGGCACCCCAGGTGAGGGAGGGGCACCCCAGGTGAGGGAGGGGCTCCGCAGGTGAGGGAGGGGCTCCACAGGTGAGGGAGGGCTCCCCAGGTGAGGGAGGGGCTCCGCAGGTGAGGGAGGGGCTCCCCAGGTGAGAGGATGGGCACCCCAGGTGAGGGACGGGCACCCCAGGTGAGGGAGGGGCTCCGCAGGTGAGGGAGGGCACCCCAGGTGAGGGAGGGGCTCCCCAGCTGAGGGAGGGGCCCCCCAGGTGAGGGCGGGCCCCCCAGGTGAGGGCGGGCACCCCAGGTGAGGGACAGGCACCCCAGGTGAGGCTGGTTGAGCAGTAACTCCTCCCCTCACCCCCACAGCACTTCAGACCCTGAGCCCTGCCTCATCCCTGCAGATTGTACCCAAGCCCTTGTCTGATGCTGCCCATCAGCTCCGGGACTTGGGGTGACATCGCAGCACAGCTTTTGGGGACCTTCTGAGCTATGGCACCTAAAGAGCTCCATCCTGAGAAGCCTCGATCCCCGGACAAGGCAGCACAGCTGGTCACCCTGCGCGCTCCGCTCAGGGACAGGAGGACAGACGGATCGGTGTGAGGCCGACGTGAGGACCGAATGACTGAAGGACTGTTGGTGAGCCCACCCGAGTCTTGCAGAGGTCACGGATGGGATCCCCGATGTCCACAAACCCGGCTGAACAGTTAGAGAAACAGTGCGTTGACTTCCTCGGCCACGGTGGTTCCAAGACGGGGCGGCGGCCGTGGGCTGACCGTCAGGGGAGGAGGCGGCCGGAAGCCGGGCTGGGGGCCGGGCTGGGGGCCGTGCTGGCCAGGTCTGGCACCCCGCATCCCTCTACACCTGACGACTGTCCACGGGCCACGTCTCGTGACGGCCACGGCCACGGCCTCATTACAGTGGGACTGCACTGGGGGACCTCAGCTCTGCCGTCGCAGCGGCCGGTGGTGACGCCTCATCGGGTACCCGGCAGGGAACCCTTGCCGCGACTTCAGTCGGGACGCCTAGAGTTTGACCTTTTCCAGGAACAGGGGAGAGGAGGAGAGGAAGACTCACTCTATGTGCTCATGCTTTTTTTAAGGTTATTTTTTTATTTACTTAAATAAGCTCTACAGTTGCCGTGGGGCCCGAGTGCGCAGCCTGGAGATCCAGAGGGCCACACTCTACTGACTGAGCAGCCTCGAGCTCCACCAGGAAGACTCGGTTCATTTATTTTTATCTATCTATCTATCTATCTATCTATCTATCTATCTATCTATCTATCTATTTATTTAAGATTTCATTTATCTGACAGAGAGAAACACAGCCAGAGGGGGAACACAAGCAGGGGGAGTGAGAGAGGGAGAAGCAGGCTTCTCGCCGAGCAGGGAGCCCGATGTGGGGCTCGATCCCGGGTCTCTGGGATCATGACCTGAGTGGAAGGCAGTCGCTCAACCAACTGAGCCCCCCAGGCGTCCCGGAAGACTCGTTTTAAAAAAGGTTGGCTAATAATGTAGGAGGAGCGATGGAATTAGGAGATGACCATTTTGCACCCCCAAGTCTGGCAAGGGTGAGCAATGGCTACCTAAGCCACCAGCTAATGGTGGGCAACAGGAAACCCACATTTTGCCATTTTCTCCCCTTGTAAAATGTCCTTAAATTTGGTGATTAAATTCCCTTAATGACAAAGGCAAAAACGTATCTGTCCTGTGAGGTCTGGTGGCCACGGCCTGAACGAAGCGATGGAACTTCGGACGTGTGGTCCTGGTTACGTCCCGAGGGTCCCGGTTACGTCCCGGGGGTCCCGGTTACGTCCCGGGGGCATCTGGGACGCCGGCCACTGCTGCTCCTGAAGGGTCTACCCCGAGGCTCACAGATACGTCCCGGATTCACGACAACACGTAGCCAGACTCTTGATAAGCCAGCACCACGAACTCCTTTAAGAAACAGGGAAGGAGGTGTTCTGCACTAAAGGAGGGATGGAAAGGAGATGTGATGTTTGGACCTTGGCTGTATTCTTCTTCTTTTAAATTATTAACATAGACTGTATTATGTGTTTCAGGGGCACAGGTGTGTGTTTCATCAGTCTTACACAATTCACAGCCCTCCCCACAACACATACCCTCCCGCTGTCCCAGCCCCAGCCACCGCATCCCTCCAGCAGCCCTCAGTCTGTGTCCTGAGATTAAAGAGTCTCTCATGGTTTGTCTCCCTCTCTGGTTTCGTCTTGTTTCCTCTTACATTCTTGGTGGTGGGAACAAGCAGCTCTAGAAAACTCCCTTCGGAACAAGGAGTGTTCAAGCGGGTGGTCCGTCAGCCTCTGGCGCCCACGAGCGCCCGGCTCTCTGGTGTGATGACGGTGCCGTGGGCCCTGGAGCTCGCTCTCATGCTCGGGAGACGCGGGCTGAGGCTTCGGGAGCGGAGTGTCCCGACGTGCGTGCGTGTTCGCAGGCGAGCCCAGCACGGCACGTGGGCACAAACGCACGGGGATGAACATACGAAGAGGAGAAAGGCAAGCGTGGCCACCAAAAACACGGGAGGAGGAATGTTCCTCCTTCTTTCGAAACTCTCTGACAAAGTAAAATGAGAGGAGTGGCCCATTATGAATGACTTTCTACAAAGAATACTTTTAATAATACCCCTGATCTTTTTCACTCTGGCCCGGGCTGAAGGCCGGCCTGGTTTTGCGTGGCTCTGCCAGGGGTGGGGGGAGAGGGGGGTCCTGCCCCGCGGGGCTGTGGCCAGGCCCCTGCTGGAGCCCACGTGGGGGCGGGCAGGGGAGCAGCACACCCCGCTGGGGGCAGGCGATCTCCAGGGAACGGGTGGGAAAGCGTTGCTTTGATAACCCACGAAGGTCAGGGGCCCATACATCCTTGTCTGGACACGCTCAAGGTCAGACCCACAGGGCTCTGGCGGCCAGCAGGCACACACAGGACATTGTTTCCCAAGCCCGCGCAGCCCTCCCTGTGTCTGACATCACCCCGGCACCCTCGGAGCCCCCGAAGCCCGGCCCGTTTCCCTTTCATCATCTTATCGTGCAAACATAATTTTTCATCATTTATCCTGCTGAGCTTAAGACAAATGTCCTTTCCTGGTGAACCCGACCCCGCAGCGCCAGCTCCCTCCTGCCAGCGCCATCAGCGGGGCGCAGGGCTGGGACCTCGGGGGGGGGGGACAAAGGGAAGCTGGCCCCCCCGGAAGGCTCCGCACCCCCGTCCCTCTGGGCATGGCCGGCTGCTCCCCACATGTCTGCGGCACCCTCACCACAGGGCCTGCTGCTCAGACTGCAAGCAGGTCTCGGGCGCCCCCTTGGCTCACGGGGCGGCACCGGGCAGCCCCCCGGCAGTGCAGAATGGGAGGATGGTTCGCACTTCGGGAGGGACCACGGTTGAAGAGGCGTAGCTGAGGTCAGAGAACACACAGGCCCGCGCACACGGCACCAAGGGCGGGAAGTGAGTCGCAGGGGGGCGAACTCCAGAAGGGACCGTCTGCCCCGAACCCACCAGCGGCTAGCGCCACGCCTGCGCCCACAGCCCGCCTGCGTTAGGGACCGGCATGGGGGCCCCAGGGCCAGGCAGCCCACACGCAGGCTCAGTGACCAGGGAAGGACTGGACTCCTCTTCATCCACCGCGGCTCCCCCTGCTGACCCAGCTGCCCCAAGACCAGGCAAGCCACGGAAGCCCTGCGGCTGGGTACGCAGCAAGGCCCAAGGCATTTTTTACAAAAGAGGCAAAGGTGATTTGCTTAATTATTTTTGTGAAAACACATCAGAGTATTTCAAGACTTTGAAGGATGAGTTCTGCATTATGAATGCCTTATAAAAATTGTTTTAAAATAATTCAAAACTTACAGAGAGATTATAAGAATATACTTTGTATAAACTTCACCCAGATTCACTACTGGTTAACATTTTGCCTCCTTTGCTTTACCTGGGTCTTTGGGCAAAGAGGGAGAGGAAGAGTGAGAGGGACACTGTACTTTTTAGGTGCAGCCCAAGCCACATGCTAGGTAGATTTCCTAACAATGTAAAGATAAGGGTAAATCTTAGAACCAGCAAAGCTGTTCTTTCAAAATAAACCTTCACTGGCACTCTAAATAAAATATAAAATATTACTTTATTTATATATTTCAATACATTACAAAGTCTGTTCCGTATTCTCTATTTTAGAGATGAAATTCCTAAGGACTCCCGGCTGGCTCAGTGGGTAAAGCATTTGACTCCTGATCTCAGGGCAGTGAGTCCAAGCCCCAGGCTGGAGGCAGAGATTAAAGAGGGAAAAAAGATGAGATCCCTTAAAAGACAGGGTCTTCTCAGAAATTCCATCGATACAATAGCCACTCTCAACCTGCATCACAAGAAGTCCAAAAATTTTCATATACACCAAGCACTGACGGCAGTATTTTTCAAATGCTGAGTATTATTGTAATACATCTTATTTTTTAAGATATATTTTACTGTAAATGGGATGTAATATACTGTCATACTTTAGAATTAAGTCTTTTTTTTTTTTTTAAGATTTTGTCAGAGACACAGCATAAACAGGGGGAGCAGCAGGCAGAGGCAGAAGCAGACTCCCCGCTGAGCAGGGAGCCCGGCGCAGAGAGGGATCCCAGGACGCTGGGGTCCTGACCTGAGCCAAAGGCAGACACTTCACTGACTGAGGCACCCAGGTGCCACCTAATGTAATACACATTAAAAACCCATACATTTAAAACAAATCTGAATTCACAGTAGCTTTTGGTCAAGATACAATTACAGCACACTAACGTGATAACCTGTTATTTTGCTGCTGTTAAAAACGGCTTTTACACCCAAAAAGGACAAATTCCTGGATGGTCTGCCATTTAATACACGCCAGACTTGGACTTCAGGAATTAAGTCACAAATACAGTCCACGGCAGGCGGTTTTATTGTTTTAACAACAAAAGACAATATAAAGAGAGGATTCAGTTGATGCAAGTTTATCTTCGGCAGAAAGGCCGTGCGCACTCAGCCACGCCAACTAGGTTGAGGGCCCGGGTGGGGGACTGGGGGCACCGATCTTCTCGGTCTCAGCGGCTGCGCTCACCGCGAACAGCCTCAGCTGAGGTCTGTGGGCCGTGGAGGAAGCAGGAGGGCGCACAAAACGCAGGCCGACTGTGCCCGTGAGCGTGCCGTCCCGCCCGACAGACACATCTTCCCTCCGAGGTGGATCCCTGCACGCAGGCGGCTGTGCTGCACCCCGGTGGCAGAGGGTGGCTGGCTCAGCACCGCCCGCCCTGGCCTGACCCCCACCTGCAGAGGCAGCGCAGGCTCCCTGCGGACGAGGTTCGGAGCCGGCCAGGAGACCGGGGCGCGGGGGTCCGGCGGCGGGCGCGGGGGAGGCCGGCAGACAGCTGTTCGTGTCCCTGCTGCAGTCAAGACCTAACCCGTTACTTTAGGGACGCACAGGGAGACGCTGCCGACCTCACGTGGTCATTTCTAAACACAAACTGCTGTCGGGTCACGTAAGACGGTGCCTCCAAGTCTGTGACAGCGGGAGTTTCCAGGGCAGCGGCGTCCGTGAGGCCAGAGGACCACTCGGCGGGACAGCGCCGCCGGGCACGTGCTGGCGCTACAGAACAGTACTCTGTACACACGTTTTGATGGCTTTTCGAAAACCGAAGGGGACATTTAACTCACGTTCGTAGCATTTAAGACAGAGAAGCAAACTCTAAGAGCTGGAGGACGGACGTTCATTGATCTGTGACTGAACTCTCAGCATCAGCCGGAGCTGCCGGACTCGCGGGGCGTCCCCACTAGATACACGCTCACTGCTGCAGGGGGCAGTTCTGTTCTAGTCACAGTCCCTCCTCCCAGGACCCAGCTCAGAAGCACCCCGTCCGGTGTCTGACAGCTCTCCGGAGACGTCCAAGTCGTTGACCAAAGACACACGGGAAGGGTGTCCGGCCTCCCCAGCGCCCGTCGGACCCGCAGGCGAGCACCGACGGGAAGCTCCGGGCGCACCACACGGGCCTCCGAAGGCCTCGGGCAACCATGCACCCGCCCAACAGCGAAATAATCAGTGAACTGTCACCTACCACATTTAGTTAATGGTTTTCAGACTTTAAATCGGTCCATCAAAAACATAAAAAACCCCGTCCATTTCTTTATAACTGCACCCTCTGGTGGACTATTTGTCTATTAAAAGATAAGGCCACTGCACACGTGATCGCACGCGCTCCCCACCCGGGCTTCTTAGAGAACACGCCCCGTGTCTGCTGGCCTGCCCTCCACGCCTCGCCCCTCCCCACGCTATAAACACAGAAGTGATAACAGTTCAAAGCATACGCTCAGTATAATCTTGAACTTAAAAATGACCTGAAACACAGGGTCTTATCCCAGCAGACCGCGGGAAAGCTCCACCGTGCGTGCACACACGGTCAGGATAGTAATGAGCCCTTTGGGTTTAAAAAGGACATTTTCACAGAAATGACCACCGCATTCCTCTCCTCTTCCAGACTACATCCTCAGGGCAGCCTGGCCTTGCAGAGCCTTCGTGGAGAGGTCAGCCCTCTCCCTCAGCACGCTGGCCGCCTCGGCGCTCGTGTTCACATGCGCGCTCCTCAGCAGGAAGTGGCCAATGAAGAGCTTCAGACCTTCTCTCAACAAGCCCAGCTTCGGGCTGTCAGACACTCTGGAGAGGGGGCGCAGAACGTGTATCAGCCATGAGCCGGCCTCTCCCAGCCTGCACTTTCTAGGGAGCTCCAACTGGGAGGCACAACTGAATGGCTTTTGAAAGCCGAATTCTCAATTAAGAGCTTTACAACAGAGCCTACAGATTAGAGACCGTTAGTTCGCTATCAGGCGAGTTTCATGTTCCCCAAATCGAATGTATTAAGATATCAGCTTAAAAGCTGCCCATCATGTGTTAACAACGTTGCTTTTTCTAAGTCAATTTAAGTGGCAATAACTCTCTACGCCTCTTTTCCACGTGTTTTGACAAAACGAGCTGGGAACATACCTTGCAAAAATTGAACCAAGGTCTTCAACTTCTGTTTCCATTAACAGAATATATAACACCTTCCGTAAAAAGTGGACTCTGGGCTTATCCAGTTCACTGAATTCAACGACCTGATTAGAGTTAGGACAGAGAGAACAAGTTACGTTTAGTCAGCTTTTTCCGATAATTTCTAAAAGTCGAGTAAAAAACCACCCAGCCCCTTTCAGTAAGGCTGTTTCCAGCTACAGCAGAGGAAGAGCTGAGGGCGAGGGGCCATGGGCCGCGTGGGCTCTGTGGGCAGGGGCGCTCGGCTGTCCACAGCAACCTGCCCAGGCAGAGCTTCTGTGAATCAAGGATTTCATTCTAGAGTTGAAACTTACGTATCTTCAAGTCTGAAAGAAACTACATCCTAATTAAAACAGTACGTAGAAAATCTGGCTCTAGGAGAAAATCACTCATATGACACGTATTCTCTAAGAATTACACATACACTTCGGTATGCTGCCACAGGGGAATACAGCAGAGAAGAGAGACCACAGATATCGACCCGGCTGTATTTCAGAGTCCTGCTGACCGGCAGGCCCGGGAGAGGCCGTGTGCAGCGTGGGGACAGGACGGGCTCTCCACACGGAGGGACAGTGCGTGAGGAGGACATGCCATCTGTGGGAAAATTTCCAAAGCAAGCCTGAGAACCAGAGAGGCCCTTGTGAGTGGCTGGTGGGGGGAGAGCGCAGGGAGGACCCTGGGACAAGCTTCAAGGACATCTCCAGGTTCTACTGAACTGAGGGAAAGACTGTACCCTCTTCCATCTGGAGCTCAAAACTCGAGTGAACTGAAGGTAGGACCTCGTCCGGTGCCGAGAAGGCGCATCCTCTCCGGGCTTCACGGTGCCCTCATTTTTGGCACATGGCATGAAGCTCAGTGGCCCGAACCTCGCTCCACCCCCCGAAGAGGCACACAGTGACCCGCCTCGGTGCCCCGGTGGGCGACACATGCACACTAGCGGGAGATGCAGTCGTCTCTGGGTCAGGGAGCCGGAGGCACAAAAGCCCCGGCCTGAAGCCCTCTTGGCCCTCAGGCTCCCTGTTTCCATCCTTAGGGTGCCCGGGCCCTGGTGGTCCTGCTGTCCGGGCCTGGAGGCCCCTCCAACTCCCTGCGCTCTGTCTGGGTTCTGCTGTCCACTCCAGACCCCAGCAGGGCCCGCGCACTGCACTGGCTCAGATGGCACGCAGAAACCCGGCAGGGCTGGGGTGGGGAGGGGCGCCCACTGTGGAGGGAGAGGCTGCAGAGACGCGCAGCTCCCTGCTCCCACGCCGGTCCATCCCCCTGCTGAGCAGCGGCCAGGGCAGGACTACGACTACGACAGGATGACGATTCCGAAGTGCAAAACTGCTGGACCCGGAGCCTCTGCTCACCAGGCCCGCTGACGGTGCGAGGCGCGGGCTACTTTCTGGACGGCTGTGGCGCTACAAACACGCCTTCTGGGTCAGGCAGAGTCGAAGGAAACGCATTTTCTTGAGGTACCGAATATAAACGATTACACTATCCTTTTCGCGGACTTTAAGAATGTCATCCAAGATACAAACCTTTAAAATAGAAAGTGGAAGTGACTTCGTCTTCAACAAGTGGGCGACCAGGTGAACCAGATTAGAGACGTTGGTGGCTGGCAAGTTTTCTAAGTCCCGAAACTTATCCCATATGCTGAACTGGAAAGTCATCTAACAGAACAATTGAAAAAAAAAGAAAAAAAAGAAGAAGAGTCACGATGCAGGCCAGCGTTAGAACAAGTCGCTGGATGTAACCCTGATGTCTCCTCCTGCTCATTTACTCAGCGTCATCCAGGTCGAGCCAGGCGCAACACGGCCGCCTCCCCTACACACACACTCCTGTCCTGCCACAGTCATTTCTTCCTGTGGCCTTTCCCCCCCAATCGGCAGAAATGTTGAGAAAGAGCAGAGAAGGCTGCTGCCACCTAAAATCAAGGAGGCACTCGCTGGGGGACACGGGCCACATGACACCCTCCTCTGTCACAGGAGAAGGGGGCCTAGCACTCCTCTGCCCGTCACTCCGTGATGCCCGCCTGCTCTCCCCCTGCACAGAGAGCTCGGCCCAGGCTGGATACATCATTCGCGGCGCTCACGCTGGGTGGGCTGAGCCAGACGATGCCTACACGAACAGCAGAGCACATGTGACTGGCGGGCTGCTAGCGGGGTTACCTGGAACCTTCTCTGGTGTTCACAGAACTTGCCAGCCAGGAATGCGTAGAAAGGGTTGTAGGTTTTCTCCTGAAGGCAGCAATCCATGAGAACGTGAACGATCTCCCGTTCCTGCTGATCCTTCAGCCCCAGCCTGCAAAAGGCAGATGGCGAGGAGTGAGAATGTTTCAGGGGAGCATATCCTGCCTAGCAGTCTGGCTCAGAGGGAACGGAGGCGAGGGGTGGGAGTCACAAGACAGGTCCTGGGGGCAGGCCTGTCCTCATGCCCGGGAAGACCATGAAGGAACCCAGAAAGGAACATCAGTATCAGATTTGTTGAGAAATGTTTTGTAAAGGTACACAAATACTTTTAAAATCTTTTTACAAAGAATTACAGAAACGATGCCAGGATGTTTTTAATTTAGCAGTAATCAGAAACCCAACCCTAATATAAGGATTTTTTCTTTAAATTAACTTGTATTTTTCCCTAACCCAGCCACCCTATCCCTTCCCCCCACCCCCAGGAACGCTCAATTTGTTTCCTGAGGTTAAGAGTCTTTCATGGTTTGTCTCCTTCCCCGATCCCATCTTGCTTCATTTTGTCCCTCCCTACCTCCCACGACCCCTGCCCTGCCTCTCAAATTCCTTGTATCAGGGCGATTATAATTGTCTTTCTGCCTTATTTTGCTCAGCATAATACCCTCCAGTTCCATCCACACGGCTGTCAAGATGAGGATTTTAAGCAATTTATAACCATCAACAGACACTGTGACTCATCAGTTGGTCACCTAAGACTTCTAATCAAACTTTACCATAAAATGTTCCAATCCGGACCCACCAGTGGCCAGTTAGCAGGAGCAAGACCGGACGCAGGGCAGGAGGAGAGAGCGGAGAGCCCAGCTGCCCTGAGCAGCATCCGAACCCACCCTCCATAACGCCAGACTGACTGCGCTGATTTCGACATCTAATCGGTGTTTGCACTAGTGCTTACTTCAGAAGCTTCTCGAACGCATCCAAAAAGTCTTCACTAGTCATTATTGTGCAGAATATGTTCCTCCTGACATCGGTGTTCATTCTTTGCTTTCGGGCGAGTTCTAGTATCTTCCCGCTAACCTGAAAGATGGGCAATTAAGGCACAGACCACATGGATGTTTCAAGGAAGAGGTACTCTGGTCTTAACAAAATCTCTAAAAAAAAGCACGTACGCTTCCATTGCTTATAACGAAGACTAATTCTACGTTACGGAATTACACGCGTGTGAATACTAGATCTTCATTCCTGCGTATGTCCCCCACAAGAAGGAACCAGTGCAAGAGACAAAGCCAGCTGCAGAAGGAGCCGGCCACCCGCTTCGGGGGCTTCTTGGGAGCAGCGCGGGCAGTCTAGGTGGTAATGATGTAAATTAGAGGGGGTGGCCACAGCCGGAAGAGCCAGGACGAAGACGTGGGCGGGAGGTCCTGAGGCCAAAAGAGGGTATAGGGGAAAATGAAGGAAACCTGAGTAACAGACGGACTTTAGTTAATAATTAAATACCAAGAAGTATGAAGAAGTCCGACAATGTGAAATCCAAGCCTCCTGGACCAGGAGCCACACCTCTGGGAAACACCTGTCTGCCCCCAGGATCGGCATCTGAACCTGAGGGGTCTGATTTTCCCGCACTCCCCCATTCCATTCAGCTTTTAAGTCCTTAATGTACACTATTTTGGGATTTAAAAAAAAAAATCCATTAAAAAGAAACCAGAGAAACTGAAATTATATCATAAATAACAACTTCTGTAGGGCGTCTGAGGAAACCCACGCCTGTACTCAGCAACCACACGAGTGATCGCGAGCCCCCATGGGGCGTGCCGCAGGATCGGGGCGGGGGGGGGCACACCGACAGTGCGGAGCTCTCCTACCGTCCCCGAGGGCGGCTTCTCCGGGTTCTTCTGCTGACTGTTGTCAATCATAGGGGCGCCGCTCCAGGCAGACCCCACGATCCACCAGCGGCCCGTCTGCTCGGCGTTCAGGATGCCGTCCCAGGAGACGCGGAGCTGTGTTTCTGTGCCCGAGCCAGCGCTGCGCACCTGAAGGAAAGGGGCTGGTGAAACCCATCGGCTGGCTCGCGGGGCGCACTCTCATCCCCCTATCGTCCCCCTAGGGCGTCTGCTGCTTTTGACTGTGGGACTGCTGGTTTGTGAAGGTCGTGCTGGGCCACTGACAGCTGGGCAGCTGACCAGTCTGGAATCAGGCAAAGGCAGAGGTGAACTCAGTTCTGGGTGAGGCCTGTGGCAGCACGGTCTTTGGGAAGCTGTCACACCAGGAAGAGGCTCAGACGCACGCCCAGAGGAGAGAACCTGCCCAGGGGCGCCTGGGGTTGCCGAGCCAATGATTCGGGACCCGCCCAGAGCCAGGGCTGAAGGGCCCCCTGGCTGGGGATGTCAGTGGGTCTCAGCTGTGGCCCTACATGGGAGCACCTGGGGAGCCTCAACACAGGGGTCCCCCCCCACCCCCACACTGACTCACTGGTCTGGGCGGGATGCTGGCCCAAGCCCTCTTTCAAAGTGATCAAAGTTCTTTGGCATGGCTGAGCTGAGCACCACAAGCTAAGTGCTGGGGACACTGAACTCACAGCGATGGCCCCGCACCCAGCCCACGTGACACTTCCTCCCCATACCTTGAAACCCTTCCCCTCCCCCACTTTTAAAGATTTTATTTATCTGCCAGAGATGCAGCAAGAGAGGGAACATTAAGTAGGGGGAGTGGCAGAGGGAGAGGGAGAGGGAGAAGCAGGCTTCCCGCCGAGCAGGGAGCCTGATGTGGGGCTCGATCCTGGGACTCTGGGATCATGACCTGAGCCAAAGGCAGATGCTTAACAACTGAGTTACCAAGGCAACCTGAACTTTTTTTTTTTTAAGGATTTATTAATTTTAGAGCGAGAGCGTGCATGCACAAGCAGGGAGAGGGGCAGACGGAGAGAGCCTCTGAAGCCAACTCCAACTACCCGGGACATGGAGGCTGACACGGAGCCCGATCTCGGCGCCCGGATCACGAGTTGAGCTAAAATCAGGAGTCGGATGCTGAACCAATGGAGCCCCGCAGGCGCCTCTCCTGGGACACTTATTAACCAGACACGGCACCTGACTCCCAGCTCCAACTGCCTTCCACAGTTTCACAACGAGCCTATGGGGCCACGGGAGCTCACGGGGCCTGGGGCGCTCTGTCGGTCAAAGCGTCTGCCTGGGACAGAGCCCCGCACCGGGCCCCCTGCTCAGCGGGGAGTCTGTTTCCCCCTCTGCCCTGACTCCCTGCTCGTCGTCTAATAAATAAAATCTTTTTTTTTTTCCTAAGATTTTATTTATTTGACAGAGAGAACACAGCCAGAGAGTGAACACAAGCAGGGGGAGTGAGAGAGGGAGAAGCAGGCTTCCCACCAAGCAGGGAGCCCGATGTGGGACTCGATCCGGGGTCTCCGGGATCATGACCCGAGCCGAAGGCTGTCGCTTAACCAACTGAGCCACCCAGGCGCCCTCTAATAAATAAAATCTTAAGAAAAGGGCTAGGCGCCTGGGTGGCTCAGAGGGTTAAGCCTCTGCCTTCGGCTCAGGTCATGATCTCAGGGTCCTGGGATCGAGGCCCGTGTCGGGCTCTCTGCTCAGCGGGGGGCCTGCATCCTCCTCTTTCTCTGCCTACTTGTGATCTCTCTGTCAAATAAATAAATAAAATCTTAAAAAAAAAAATCAAATCAGTTTTTTAAAAAGAAAAAAGAAGGAAAAGAAAAGGGCCTCACCAGCGCTCTCTGTAACTTCCTGAGCCTCTCCACAGGCTCGGGGTCATAGCCCGGGATCTTACGCATGTCGTTGTTCTTCAGTGCTAACATGGTCTCCAGCATGAACCGAACCTTTAAGAAAACAAAACAGAACAAATTATCGCTTCACGGAGCCTGACAACGGACCCTCCGACCTGGGAAGAACTCCATTGGCCACACACAGGGTCACCACTGCCAACGGTAAACCAGTGATGGTCTTTTGGGGAGACAGTTGCCGCTAGCATGAACCTCTGGCTCAGGACCAAATATTTTAATACGACTGTGCCACCTGGCCTCCACTGGGACCCTGAGCACCCTGAGATCCAACATCCTCTCCTCCGCCCCCACCACCTGCTCTTGGGGCCCGTCACACCCCCTGTATTTCAACTTCTTCCCCGTTCCTGACTTTCTTACCTTTCTAACTTTCCAAATGAAACTCTCATAATTAAAGTTGCAAGAATAAAAAGAACTTTGGCATTCCCTTCTGTGAGGTTTTCCCAATACCGCCTATTTACTGCTACTTTGTTCACACACCAAAGACCGCCCCCATTTACAAGTGTGTGTCGATCACATTCGGGGCTGTGCGGCCACCACGATCAATGTCAGAACATCTTCATCCCCTAGGAAGAAACTCCAAGCCCATTACGGGCACTCCCCATCCCCCGAACTCCCATGAATTAGAGGCTCTAATTCCCAGGAAACAGAGGCTCCTTCCTGCCTCTGCTGACTTCTGTTTTAAACTTGGCCTCAGAGCATTCAGCCCAGGGACAAGGGTTTCCTTGGGACTCTGGGACCTGACTCCAGGCGCCTTGTCCCGCTCCACCTCCCCTCCTGGGATCGTACTCTTCATGGCTAACCCCAGCACCTCATTTCAGGATTTCCGAAGCAGGCCTGCCTTCCCTTCTGAGTCAGTCTCCTTCTACGTTCCTGCTGTCCACCAGCTGCAGCCCTGGCCCTTCCTGTCCTTCACACTGCCTTTCCCATCGGCCCACACCATATGTTCCCCTCTACCTCCTAACTCCACACCCCCTGGGCTAAGACTCCCTGCCAGAGTCCTGGGGTGGCATCTCCCTGCCCTGCCTGCCCTGAAAATAGCATACGTCATCTACCTGCTCAGAACCCTTTGGGGTCCCCTACCATAAAATCCCAAGCCCCTGGAAGGGCTTATGAGGCCTCCTGAGGCCAGCCTCTGCCCTGCTCCCCGCAGGCTCCCGACACGAGCACTTCTCTTATTCCTCAGGTGACCTCCTCTCCTCCCTTCCGGCCTTCCCGTGGCTCGCCCGTGCCTCTCAGCCAATCGGCAGATGAGCCCCAGGCAGCCTCCATTTCCTCGATGGGGAAACCAAGGCCTGGAGGACGCAGCACCCATCACTGCGAAGCAGCAGAGCGGGTGATCTAAGAGCGCTAACTCCTGAGGCCCGTGCACGTGGCCTTCCTCAGGAAACACTTTCTGATGGATAAACGTTAAAGAAATTGATTCTTAAATTCACAGAATACCTGAGCCCTTAGTAGAAAAACAAAGTTCACTCACAGAGTGATGACAAAGCCACATAACCTGATGAGGCAGAAGAAAGTGAGGATCGCTAAGAAATTACACGTGATTTCACCCCAAATGCGTATTTTGAAGCTCTGGTCAGCGCGTGACCACTCAGGCACTCGGGAGGCAGGTCAGGCGTACCCTGGTCTGGTCCTGGAACGTGCTGCTGGCCTCGCTGGCTTTGGCCTGGGCCTCCACGATCAGTTCCTTAAGAGACAGAGCGTCATCTTTCCTCAACGAAAAGCCCACGTTTTTCAGCATTAACAGGATCAGTTCAATATCTTTCTCTGTGAAAGTTCTGAGAAGTTTTTTCAGAATGTCGAAGACCAGGCAAGCTTGCACCACGTGGAAGTTATACAAATGGGCGACGACGGCGAGCAGGTTCTCACACTCCTTCCCTTCGCCTCCGTTCTCATAGACGGCGTCAAACCTCCTCACCACGGCCTCCAAAAAGTGAGCGCCGACCTGAGCAAAGAGAGCACAAAAAGTATCACTGCAAACACACAAAACTCAAACGTTAGCAAGCTGTTCGCGGGGATCCTTCTTCTTTTTTTTTTTTTTTAAAGATTTTATTTATTTATTTGACAGAAAGAGAGAGATCACTAATAGGCAGAGAGGCAGGCAGAGAGAGAGGAGGAAGCAAACCCCCTGCTGAGCAGAGAGCCCGACGTGGGCCTCGATCCCAGGACCCTGAGAGCATGACCTGAGCTGAAGGCAGAGGCTTTAACCCGCTGAGCCACCCAGGCGCCCTTTTTTTGTTTTTTAAAGATTTTATTTATATATTCGACAGAGAGAAACACAGCCAGAGAGGGAACACAAGCAGGGGGAGTGAGAGAGGGAGAGGCAGGCTTCCCGCCGAGCAGGGAGCCCAACGTGGGACTCGATCCCGGGTCTCCGGGATCATGACCTGAGCCGAAGGCAGTTGCTTAACCAACTGAGCCCCCCAGATGCCCCCCTTCTTCCTTTTTTAACTTAAATGTATGTTGAAAAAAAAATCAGTGTTCTTTTAAGTTCAGCACATAAAGCACACACACAGCAGGGTATGGACTCCAACGTGGCATGAACTTGAAAAGCTGCAGTCTGGATGTACAGCACTGGACACGTGGGATGAGGCCACAGTGAGACGACACACGGCGACGTGCCATGGCCCCCAAACCTCTAAGTACACCCTCTGGTCTCTAAAATCAACAAGGTCCTATTTTCGGCCGGCGGCCATTCTGGTCCCTTTGAGAAAAAGTGCCTGGAAGTGTCAAGAACACACTCACAGCCCTACAAGGGGCCTGCTATTAACCACGCTCACTGGTCTCACTCAGGCTAAGGCTGGAGGGGGACAGAGCAGGGCTCGGTGCCGGCCAGGAGCACCACGGGCACACCGGCCGTGCAGTGACCACCTGAGGCATGGACAAGGACCCTGACGAGGACAGCCTCCAACACCACTGTGCTGCCCAGATATGACCTGAAGGGAAACCAGAACTCTGCAGACAGCCAGAAAAACTCAGCCAGAAAACATACTTAGGTTTGTTTTCGATCACACGAGTAGAATAATTACGCTAACATTCATCAAAACTTTAGACTCCAGTTAGTAACTTTAAAATAAAATATAACTTAGAATGCCTTTTTTTAACATTTTTTTTTTTCAGTAATCTGCACCCTCAGCACAGTGCTGGGACCCACAACCCTGAGATTAAGAGTCACAAGCAGCACCGACCGAGCCAGCCAAACCCTCTACTTAGAGTAATGTTTAAAAATACGGTGAACATTCATGTTGCAGAAATTACTTAAGAATATACATTAATTTGGGGAGCCTGGGGGGCTCAGTTGGTTAAGCGACTGCCTTTGGCTCAGGTCATCATCCCAGAGACCCGGGATCGAGCCCCACATCGGGCTCCCTGCTCTGCGGGAAGCCCGCTTCTCTCCCTCTCTCACTCCCCCTGCTTGTGTTCCGTCTCTAGCTGTTTCTGTCAAATAAATAAAATCTGGGCGCCTGGTGGCTCAGCCTTAGGTTAAGCAACTGCCTTCGGCTCAGGTCATGATCTCAGGGTCCTGGGATCGAGCCCTGCATCGGGCTCTCTGCTCAGTGGGGAGCCTGCTTCTCCCCTGCTTGTGCTCTAAACAAATGAGTAAAACTTAAAAAAAATAAAATAAAAAAAAGGAATATGAATTAATTCTAACTTGGGGAATTTAACACAGATCTGCACCGATCTGATTTTTATTTCTAAATGAGTCAGAAGAAGCTCAGTAACTGACAACATGGGCTTTGTAACAGACTCTCTGCTTCCATGAAATCCCGTAAGGATGTTTTTCTCAGAGAGCTGTGAGAGCGTGATGGCACCGGTCCTGAGGGCTTGTCATCAGCTGGGACAAGTGCTACTGGGCCTCGTTAGCTGACTACCAGGATGGCTTCCCACAGAACGAGCCTTTTTTTTTTTTAATTAAAGATTTTATTTATTTGAGAGAGAGATCACAAGCAGGCAGACAGGCAGGCAGACAGAGGAGGAAGCAGGCTCCCCGCCAAGCAGAGAGCCCGATGCGGGCCTCGACCCCAGGACCCTGAGATCATGACCTGAGCCGAAGGCAGAGGCTTTAACCATTGAGCCGCCCAGGTGCCCATTTCAGGTGTCCTTCGTGCCCTCAGCAGAGGTCTGAATGACAAGTAGGACCCATAAGGTCCTGTGTTGGAGTCCAGTGAATCCGAGCACGATGCGGGCGGGCAGGGCCTACAGTGTTTACCATAACTCCAAGTACTATCTCTGGGAGAACCCTTCCGGAATATGAAAGTATGTGGGTGTGATGCAGAGGGCAGGGGCGGTCTAGGGAAGCTCACTAACAACGGCAGTGAGCTGGGGCACTCCCAGGGCACCAGAAACAGCACCTGGTGGCTGTTACACCTCATCATAAAGAGAAGGGACTCCTGGTGTCTTTTTTTTTTTTTTTTTAAGATTTTATTTATTTATTGACAGAGAGAAACACAGCCAGAGAGGGAACACAAGCAGGGGGAGTGAGAGAGGGAGAAGCAGGCTTCCCGCTGAGCAGGGAGCCCGATGTGGGACTCGATCCTGGGTCTCCGGGATCATGACCTGAGCCGAAGGCAGTCGCTCAACGAACTGAGCCACCCAGGCGCCCCAGACTCCCGGTGTCTTAAGTGAAAATGAGGACAGCTCTTAGAAAGAAAACAGGTGCTTCAGAAGAGAGATTCTCTAAATACCCGGCACAGACATCATTTAGGGGAGTCGTGCTGCCCAGAAGACAAGGGGCCTAGGCCTCTCTACCCGCCCCCTCGCCACACACAGAGGTCCTAGAATCTGCATCTTTCAAACCTCGCCCGCAGTGACTGCTGCTGGATGGGAAAGCCAGGTTCCAAAGGTTGTCTAGGGAGAGGGATGCAGCCTGCAGGGGCAGGACAGTGGGAAGAGAAGCGACTTCCAACGGGAAAGTATCCTCCTGCGACAAGCACAAGTCAGGACCACTAACCTGCCTCTGCAGAGCACTTTCTCTGGGCCGCGCCCTCGAACTAGCTTGCTGCCTGCAGATCCCCCTAAACCACTGTGCGCAGGAAGACACGGGCACAGAGCTGCCGGGCGTTGTGGCCCCGTGGCAGCTGCAGGCAGCGTCGCCCCAGTCGGCACACACTGCTTTCACTGCAAAACCTCTAGCGGCACGAAGGAAGAGTCCGGCCAATCTGTGCCCTTTAGAGTGAGCCCTGCGCAGGCCGGCTCTGCAAGACCCCAGTGAGTTCTGGGTGGAGGGGACCAAGAGAACAGGGGGAAAGCGTGCTGCCGATCCGCCCTCCTGGCCTGCTGGTACCTGCAAGGACGGGTGGGAGGGGGCACCCACGTGCAGAGCTGCCCCAGGGGCCAGGCCATCTGCCGTGCTTTGCTGCCGAGGTCCCTTCCTGGGAGGAAGGTGATCAGAAAGCAAAGAAGCCCGAACCACCGTGAGAGATCCTGCCCCACAGAAAGCCCCAAAGCCTCACCTCCGACAATGAAGCCCTACTATGAACTCGTGTGATCAGAGCGGTTTCCTCCAGCAACCCCGGGACACGCCACCCCGCGGGAACGGAATGCTGCCCGGGAAGTGGGACTCACCGTATGTGAAAGAGGAGGCCTTTTTATGAGAACGGAAGCCGGCACCACACGGCCTCCCTGAGGCGAACCCAGAGGCCAGTGAGAGAGGACAAAGAGCACAAGACGAGTGGGGACAAGTCCTCGCTCAGCAGTGGCTCTCTGGAACTGGGGCACCGTGCGGGTGCTCCCTGGGCGCGGCCCCCTCGCTCGCTCACAGTGGGTGTACCTCCCCTGCTGGCGGCCTTCTCCCTAACGACACAGAGCTCCACCCGGCACGGACACCTGAGGAGGAGGACCACCGGGAGCCCTGTGTTCAGAGCTTCGTGTGTTGGGAACACGTCTCTGTTGGGAGTTGGAACAGAGGGAAAACGAAGGCAAGCCCAAGATGCCAGTCCCGAGAAAGGTGCACGGAGAAGCGACGAAGGCACGTGAGAAGGGTGCAGGAGCAGATGAAGCGCTCGCCCGGCAGGGACAGCGCAGACAGCCGCGGAGCCGGCCGGGACGCGTGGCCCCGGGCGGGCGCCTACCTCGACGCCGACCTTGTGGTGAAGAACGCTGAGCAGGAGCACGTGCTCCATCAGCAGCCTGCTGGGCATGGCGGCCGCCGGCGCGCAGGCGCTCAGGAGGACGCCCGTCAGGGTGTCGTTCATGTCCTTCCTGCTGTGGGCCATGTACAGGTCCTCCAGCTGCCCGCTTATGGAGGCCGCGCTCGGCCCACTCAACCTGCGGACAGTGTTCAAGGCAGAGCAGCCATGAGGCTCGGCTCAGGAACGATGGTAGGCTGACTTAGATCAACGAACGCCACCCATACTTCCCATACACCCTACGTTAGGGCCCGATGAACCCGCGGACGGCTCTGATCTCACCCTAAGAAGCCAGCGTGTACTGCGCATCCTGGGACAGAGTCCTCTGGCATCCTAGCTGTCCACTAGAAGTGGGGCCTGGGGAAGCACACGGAGGGCTGTCTTTAAGAGCGTGGGGACTGGAAGGACAACAGTCCACAGGGAGCCTGATCCAGCGTCCCAGGCAGAGGCAGGGAAGCAGCCTTACTTAGCACATCAGTATGTGCCGCTGCGGAAAGTCCAACTTCTCTTCTTTTTGGTCCGTGGCAAGATTGAGTATCTAATTCCCACAACGAGAAAGGTTACTCCGCTTGCTGGGTAGAGGGGAAGGGGGGTGGGCACCTGGAACACCAGGAACATCGCCACAGCACCTGTGTGGACGCTAGGCATTCCAAACGCATGTTGGGGAAGATTCTAGGATGTAGTGTTCTGTTTTTGTTTTTGAAGGTTTTTTAGGGGTAGTTGGGTGGCTCAGTCAGTTAAGTGTCTGCCTTCCTCTCAGGTCACAAGCCTGGGGTCCTGGGATCGAGTCCCGCATCGGGCTCCCTGCTCAGCGGGGGAGTTTGCCTGTCCTTCTCCCTCTGCCCCTCACCCTCACTGTGTGCACACATATGTACTCGCTCTCTCTCTCTCGTACATAAAATCTTAAAAAGATTTTTCTTTAATATTTACTTATTTGTGAGAGACTGCAGGTGCACATGGTAGTGAGGACAGGGGGAGAGGAAGAGAGCATCTCAAGCAGACTCCCACTGAGTGCACAGCCCGACGTGGGGCTCAACCTCAGGACCCTGAGAACATGACCTGAGCCCAGACTGAGGCGGATGCTCAACAAACTCAGCCACGCAGGCACCCACACACGGTGTTTTGTTTTCATTAAAAACAAAGCAATGGGGGTGCAGAGGGGCAGGGGAGGAGAGGACTGGGTGTGACCACAAAGGCTAGCAGGAGAGCTGTGTGTGCTGGGAGGCGTCCTGTCTTCACTGCGGGCAGGGACCGGACGCTTCCTGCTGCAGAGAACGCACGCAGGTATGACCCCGAGGACCGAGCAAAGAGGCTGCACGCTGCATTCCTGAGCCGGGGTGCCACTGCAGGGGGAGGACAGGCCCTGCCAGC
>PITA01004562.1:69991-122199 GCA_004023965.1 Spilogale gracilis
TACTTCATACTGTGTGTTAATTAGACCTTAACAGGCTGTGAAAGCCAAATTAGGAACGGCCCCAAACTACAGTTCCGAGAGAGGAACTGACAGCAGTCAGACTGCTCAGAGTGCCCGGTGCTAAGGCACAGGACAGAAACGAAAGCCGGTTAATTCACACACTCAAGAGGGGGAAAGCCTCCCGGAGAGGCCTGACATGAACAGATAACCACAAACAGTGAACACGCCAGGCAAGACCGTGCAGGCAGCAGGAATACATGTATTTAGGGGTGAGGAAGACAGTGCATGAGGTCGCCAGGTGAAGCCCTCTGAACAGAAGGGGCCAGCCCAGGAAGGCCTTGACTGCTGTCTCGGATTCTGAACTTGATCTTCACTGTAGGACTTTACCCAAGGGAGGCTGCAGCCTAGCTCTGTGTTCCAACGACTGCCTGCAGGAGCAGGTGGACAGGAAAAGGCCAGGGCCTAGGCTGGGGCGGAACCCAGTTGGGGATGCTGTGGGCGTCCTCACCGCACAAGGGGCGGGAACAAAGGCGCAGGGGGTTCAAAGTCAGGTCTGGACACTGAGGCAGTACACCCCGAGTGAAAGAGATACCACCTTAGGGCAAGAAGGGGAGCGGCCATTAACTTTCCGGGATAAAGGGTCTTTAGAGATGCTTTCTCCCGGAACTCTTTACTGTGTAAATTAAACCATAATACTAATGATCCGATTCACCCGCGCTGGCTCACAGTGACCAATACTCCACAGGTGGCTTCCGTGCCACTCCTGCCACCACTCGTGGCTTCAGGGAAAAACCCGGAGGATTCCGTCGTTCGCACGGTACCTGGTCCGCTGCGTCAGGGTCGGCACAGGAAGGCTCGCTCCTTTCCGCGGCAAAACGGACTCCCTTTCTGCTCCTGTGCCGCGGGGCTCTCGGAGCCGCAGGTTCTCGCTCGTCCTCGCCGCCGCCCACACCCCCGTCCGCCCGCTGGCCGCCGGGGCCGCTCTCCGAGTCGCGGGCCGGGAGGGCCTGCCCGGCGTCCTCCCCATCCTCGCTGCCGCTCCCGTCCGGCGCTCCGCCGCCCGCACAGCGCAGGGCCCCCAGCACGTAGTCGAGCCCGTCGCGGCCGAAGCCGGGCGGCACGGGGCTGCCGTCGCCCTTCCTTCTGCGCTTGTTCAGGCCGAGGCGCCGCTCCAGCCTGCGGATCTCGCGGTCCTCCTCGGCGTTGGCCGCCAGAAGGGCGCGTTTCCGGGCGGCGGCGGCGGCGGGCCGGGTCGTGCCGGAGGGGCCTGTGGCCTCGGGGCGGGCCCGGGCGCCCTCGGCCTGGGGAGCTCGCAGCCCCTCCGGCGGCGCGGGGGCCCGACGAGGAGCCTGCCGGCCGCCCTCCCCCGCCGCCCGGGGGCCGCTCGCTGCCCCGGCTCCGCCGCCGCCGCCCGGACCCTGGCCCTGCGCGAGGCCCGCAGTCCTCCGAAGCCGGCGCGCCTTCTTCAGGTGCCGCTTCTCCTTCCTCAGCTCCCGGCGGCTTTTCTTCCCTCCCGGCCGCACGCGCACCCCCGTCCCGGGCGCCGCGGGGCCGCCGGGGAGCTCCCTCTCGGAGCTCGCCTGCACGAACTCCTCCACCGCTAGCTGTAGCCGCTTCAGGGCCCCCTCTGTGCCGCCCCCCGGCCCGCGGCGTGCCCCGCGCCCGTGCTGCCGACAGGGCCCCCGCCTCCGGCCGCCGCGCCGGCCCGTCCCCCCGGCGCTCGCGGACGCCGCCATTTTCCTGGCTGCTGGTCCGCCGACTTCCGTTCGGGGCGGGACTTCCGGGCAGAGCGAGCGCCGCGCGGGCCTGGCCGGCGCCCCCTGCCGGCGGGAGGGCGGCAGCGCGGGGAAGCGCCCGGGAGCAAAGCGCGCCGCCCTCCCCGCGGAGCCCCGCTCGTGCAGCGGAGGGAACCCCGCAGCTCACGGCCACCGGCCTGCTGGCGGCCTGCGGCGGAAGTCGGCGCGGCGGTCTGTGCGGCGTGACTCTTCGCACGCGCTTGCATCTCCCACATCCGTGGGGAAGACATTCCTGTTGTTTTCTGGGCGCATTTTACCGGGAAAGTTCATCCGAGCTTAGGGTTCTGAAACTTGTTTCTTTCACTCGACCTCAGGCCTCGGACCCCTCCTGCTGCACTCACCTCCTCACCCCCGCAGTAGGGTCGCCTGGCTGCGTGATGATGCTGCGCGGCCTCTCCATCGGCACACCTGTCCCGGACCTCAGCATCCGTGTCCACCGAGCCTGGGAATGGGGCCTGATTGGAAATGGGGTCTTTGCAGCTGTAATCAGGTTAAGGGGAGGTCACACCTGAAACGAATAGAACACTCTACATTAGTTATCTTCAATTAAAAAAAAAAAAAAAAAAGGTAAGAGGAGGTTTCCCTTGATTTCCCAGCGTGTTGTTCGGACGCACAGGGAAAGGGTCCCTGAGAAGCGGCCAGGATCCCAGGAAGGTGTGCGGGATCCAGCGGAGCCGGAAGAGTTCCGGAAGATTCTCTGCTGGAGCCCCAGGAAGGAGGCAGCCCTGCCCACACCTCCACGTCCCGTGTTCAGCTTCAGGACCCGGACTGTGAGTTTCTGTTCTTGAAGCGGCCTGGTGTGCGGCGCTTTGTCACCAGGTAATTCATACTAGGAAACTAGTACAGCTGACCTCAGGAGGGAAGTAGAAGCAACAGGACCCACGGCCTACTGGTAAACAAAAAACAACTTCGCGAAGGACAAGAGTGACAACCAAATAAAAGTTCAGAACTCAGGATGCGCAGCAGCCCGGGCTCTGGGGCTGGGGTTCAGACCCTGACTCCACCGCTTCCTAGCTGTGTGACCTCGCTGAGTCTCAGTTTATCTGCAAAATGGGTGGATGATAGGGCCTATCCCCGCCCCAGGCTGTTGTGAAAATAAATGAGGTTTTACAAAGTAAGTTGCTTGGTTTGTTTCACGGTGGAACTTACACTGCTCAAGGGCTCCGCCAGGGTCCTCGTTCTTGGCCTGTCACAGCTTTACCCCACGTCCGATGCTGCTAGTGGTCTCCTTTCTCATCTGGATTTGGGGCGCTCCTCAGGTCTACCTGTGAGGGCTTGCTCACCTGGGCTGTGAACGCTCCGGGAATGAAGGATGAAGGTGGGAGCCTTCGGTGCAGAGAGACCTGCCGTTGTCCACCTATGCAGGTCACCGCCTAAGCTCCTGGAGAGAAGCGTTAGGGGAGGCAGGGTCCCCCGGGGGCAGCCTCAGTCCTGGGGGCCTGGGGCTCAGGAGCGAGTGCCTGGGGTGCTGGCCCACCGCTGCCTTCCGGGTGCTCGTCCTCCGGGACCCTGGCTGTGGGCAAGGGCGAAGCGAGAGCAGGGGTAAGAAACCTTGTTTCCCGCATGTTCTTATTTCCGGGCTCTGCCCTGGGGGCCGTGCTCCCCTCTTGTTGAATAATTTCTATGATACTCACTGGGAAGAGGGAGCCAGAGACCCTTGTTTCTAAAGCCGTTTTGACAGGACCCAAATGACTGACGCGAAGTCCTTAGAAGGGGTTGGCAGGTCATCACTGCACCGTCCCTGTCGGCGCCCACCCAAGTCAGTGGGCGTTGTGAGTCATTCTGAGCGCTGGGCTGGCCCGGGCTGCCTCTGGCTCTGATGCCACGGGTTCTAAGACTCCGTGAGGGACTGATGGGCATAAATCTTGAGGGTATTTTTCAACCCTGAAATCCTAAAGTGGGGGAGGCCTTCGGCATTTTTCCTGGCTGCTTCTCACGCGGAGGGGCTCTGCATCTCCAAACCTGCCCGCTGCCCTAGCCCCACTGGAGAGGAAGCCCTTCTTTCCTGGTGAGAACAGTGCTAGGACCAGATGCCGGCGCGTGCTCCTGGGAGCGCAGGTGCAGGATACGAGCTGGGGGAGCGGCAGGGCCAGGGCAACAGGTCTGGCTGCGTCTTCATTCTGGAAGCACAAGGAAACCAGGGAAATGCTTCAGGTGGAGATGTGGGTAAGAGTGTTGGGGGGTGACCTAAATAGACTCGCATTGTGAAAAGCTCACCCTCCTGTGTGCAGGGCTGACCGAGGCGGGTCGGGATGGAAGGACAGACACGAGGCCGCTGCGTCACACACTTGTGCCCCGGCCTGAAAAATCTTCGGGCTGGGCTTTGCCCAAACAGCTTTAAAAAATAATAGCGCGAATGATGTATTAATATGATACACAATTGAAAGTGTAGTCTTTGGGGCGCCTGGGTGGCTCAGTTGGTTGAACATCTGCCTTCGGCCCAGGTCATGATCCCGGAGACCCGGGATCGAGTCCCACATCAGACTCCCTGCTCAGCAGGAGGCCTGCTTCTCCCTCTCTCACTCCCCCTGCTTGTGTTCCTTCTCTGGCTGTGTTTCTCTCTGTCAAATAAATAAAATCTTAAAAAAAAAAAAAGTGTAGTCTTTAAGTCTGTGTCTCTGTAGGACCATCACAGACCGCCACAGACAGGGGCTTAAATAGCACACATTTATCTGTCACAGTTCCAGAGGCCGGAGGTCCAAGGTTGGGGTGCTGGCAGCTTCAGTGTCTTGTGAGACCCCCTACCTGGTCACCGATCACATCACACTCTGTCTGCACCTGGCAGAAGGATGAGGGAGCGCTTGGGGTCCCTTCTATGAAAGCACTGATCCCATTCTGTTGCTCCCCCTCCTGACCTACTCACCTCCCACGGTCCCCCCTCCAGTTACTACCACACTGGGGGTGAACACTTGAACACGTGAGTTTTGGGGGGGCACAAATATTCTGTCCCTAACCCTTAGGCTTACAAACCTTTTTTTGTTTCAATGCATATATTGATTAAGATATTTTTTATGATGTAAAATCATTTCTGCTCACCATAAAAAAAATGGAACCTTTTAAAAAAAAGACTGTATTTATTTGACAGAGAAAGCACAAGCAGGGGGAGCATAGGAGTAAGTAGGCTCCCCACTGAGCAGGAAGCCCGACCTGGGGCTTGATCCCAGGACCCTGGGATCAGGACCTGAGCCGAAGGGAGATGCTTAATGACTGAGCCACCCAGGCATCTAAAATTGGAAGCATTGTGGTTACATATCTAATGTAAAAGGGAGAAGTCAGCCACGTGCTCTTTTTTCCAGAAATACATATTCTTCCGGATAGTCACTGTATGTATTAACTTGCATTGTGATTGTTATTATTATCTATTATTTATTTTACTCAAATAGCATCTATTGCTTTGCAATCGATGAGAGATACAGCTTAGGTTTCTTTCCACGTCAGCAGCCTGGGGCCTGGCTGCAGCTGAGCAGAGGCCTGTGGGGAACAGGCAGCTGAGCAGAGGCCTGTGGCCCCCCTTCTGGCCCCCTGAGTCAGAATCTGCATTCGGAAGCCTCCAGGATGACTCTTGGCATCGAGAGGCCCGACTCGGGATCCGCCGCTCTTTCCAGTGGCTTGACAGGCACCATTTTTGTAGCCGATGTGCTAATGAAGAGTATTTGATGGTTTCCTTTTGAAAGCACATTTCTTGCTCTCCTAACAAGTGCTCTAGCACACGTGTGCATGCCGTAGGACTGGGCATGTGCTTCGCAGGGCCGTCATCCGGGAGGCTGCTTCCGGGAACCGGATATGTGAGTTTTCTAAAACGCATCGATAAAGCCACATTTGCAGCCCCGGAGCTGCGCCTGCTTGTGCTGCCGCTGCAGGAGTGAGCACCTGCCCCCACAGCCTCTCCCTCAGGACGCCTCCAGGGTGCCACCTCTGCCCTCCAGTGGGTGACCCTGTGGAGGACCTGCCTTCCCTTCTGCCTCCTTCACCACCC
Organism: Spilogale gracilis; assembly: GCA_004023965.1. Lineage (NCBI taxonomy): Eukaryota > Metazoa > Chordata > Mammalia > Carnivora > Mephitidae > Spilogale > Spilogale gracilis. The sequence goes on from PITA01004562.1 coordinate 75,764, forward strand.
GGCCTGCCGAACCCCAGCCCAGACTTCTTCCCCAGCATCCGCACTGGGTCCTGGCTGGAGAACATTCGGCCAGACCCAGAGTCCCCTCCTCTCCATTCTGGTGGCCTCCGCCGCGTGCGGGCCCCAGCGGCCCTGTCTTTGGCTCTCTCTTCTGCTGGAGTGCTCACTCTCACCCTAAATCGCCCTTTACCATTCTCCCGCTGAAGGTCTTTCGTGGCTCCCGGAAGAACCAAGTTCAAAGCCTGGCCTTTCAGCCTGCTTGGGTCCCCGCCCCCAGCTCCCCCATCGGCCTCCTTTCTGCACGGATCCTGAGTTTGGCAGGGCTCTCAGTCTGATGTCTCCCTGGCTGCCTCCGGCTGGAAGTGCCCCTGCTGCTGGGCCACCCCCTGCTTCGCCCAGATGCAGCCTCCCGCTCCCTTGACCACTTACTTCTGTCTCCCCACTCAGCTCAGATTCGTTCTTCTCCTTCCGGCAGCCGTGTGTTTACCCCTAGAGCTGCTTGTGTTCCTGGCTGGCAGTCGGCCCTCCACTATTCGTTGGGCAAATGCGTGGCTGAGTGGGGTCCTTGGAACACCCAAGTGCAATCACATGGGGGCAAAAAGGAACTTTGAGAGTCTTTTCCTTGCTGTAGGACGGCTAGATCCAGAGTTGCAAGGTCCGGCCTCCCTTTTGACGATACTCAGACAGCACTGGGCTGCAGCCCCCGGGGCAGATCAGACGTGGAGAAGGGCATTTCTGTGGGAGGGGCACCAGGGCGCCTCTCAGCTGGGTGGCCACGGGCCTTCAGTGCTGTGTGTGGAAGAGGCTGGCCGTCGGGTAGGCTCACTCTCTGACACCGCTCACCAGATGACTAAGAAGTTGTCTCTGAGTCATAGACCTGCACTGACATCTCGCAGAAAAGCAAGAGAAGTCATAGTTATCTGTTGTGATTTCCAGTATTTTTGGTTTATAAGCCAACTGTTTATCACATGAAAACAATGATCTATAAATAAATCTGAAAGCAGTGATGCATCTGGGCTTTTGCAGTCTTCAAGCTGAGGCGATGATCTGTAAATATATTTGTGTGTGTCTTTGATCCCTTTATTATTAATGCCATGGCTTTCATTTCGGTTATCAATCTCATTCCTGATTACCAAAGTCCTTCGGAAACCTCCGTCCCCTGGTACGGACCCCGAGGTCAGCGCTCTTGAGTTGCAGTAACGTAAAGCCCTGTGTGCGTGTGCCTGCATTTCAGATGCACCATTAGTTTCCACTACTCCTTCCTGTCCCGTGTGCTCCCACTCTCAGGGCTTCCTCCCGTCTGGAGACGCTTCCCCGTTTGTGGCACATGCTCCCTAAATGCCGTTGGATGATGGCGGTTCCTGACCACGGTGCGTCCGTTTCTCTAGTTCTGCAGCGTTCCTCACTCCGTTCAGTAAGGAAATCGCTTCGTTGTTTCTGTGCAGGTCTGATGGTCAGGCGGGCTCGTGTCTGTGCAAGGTAATCACGGATGTGTGTTTTTCCCATCAGCGTTCCTGCATCACACCATCCACCCTGATGTAACTGGGCTCTGGGCCAGTATGGACTGAGGACGTCCGTTTTTATGTGTAGTGTGCTTCTAAAATTCCCTATTTTCTACATGGCTGTTTGGTCTTGCTTATGCTGTATCTTGCTTACACTAGAGCATTTGAATTTTGAAATAGATTTTTCCATTAGCATAAAATCCAACTTGGTGTCATCGCTGGCAAAAGTCCCCACCCTTTAATATCGCTCAGATCCCAGACTCAACGCAAGCCTGGTCTTCTCCACCCAGAAACGCTGGCCATCTAACCAGGCACACGTATTTTGTTTTCTTCTGAATCAAAACAGTTTTTCTTTTTATGATGAGAAGTTCAATGTAAAAATTTCAGAAAATAGCAGGAAGTTTGAAGCATAAGGTTGTAGAGGTCGTTTTTGTCAGAGCCCTCTGTGTTCTCCACGCAGCCCAAGCCTACTGTGTCTTCCTCTGGTCCAACCAGGGGCAGGGAGGGGAGCCGCGGGCGGAGGGCAGCCACTCCTGGAAGCATTCGAATCCGTGACTCAGTGTTCGCTTCTCGAAGAATCCAACCGAACACAGCAATTTAAAGAAAAGCAAAGCCTAGTAATAATACTGGCACAATTACTTAGAAGTGATTGGTCTAGAAAACTCTTCCTGTCTTTCTAAACCCAAAGGTTTTTTGGTTTTCCTTTTCCTCAGCACAAAATTCTTTCTTAAGCACACACAACATGTTTTGGGGAAAGAGGGAGGGGATCACATTTCATTCTTGGGTCTCCCTGAAGTCCTTGCTGCGTCTGGGAGGGTTGTGAAGGGGACAGCACGTGAGGGTCACAGGAGATGTGCTGGGGCCGAGGCTGGGGTCGCCGGAGACCAGCAGCTCGACAGGCAAGTGGCATCGCTGTAGCTTCTTGCCCAGGCATCCCCCAAAGTAAGAATGCTGCAGCACAGCTAACTATCCATCCTCCCTTGCCCTTTCTCCTGGGCACACCTATTCACGCAGCTAGCCACACACGACCTCTGTTCTGAGATTGGCCTTGGGTCCTCTCGCTCAGAAATCCCCGGCATCCTCTCTTGCTGCATTCCTTACGGTGGCTGGTGGGTAGCTTTTATGGTTTTATCCAAGGAAGGGGAATGGGGTCACACTTTTCTGATTTCTCAGTGCTGGGCCTCAAAGTCTTCAGAAGGCACCTGTTTGCTGGGGGCTTGAAGTGGAGATGTTTGAAATTTTTCCAGCTGCGGAACTGGGGTCCGTGGTGCAGTGATTTGGGTTTTTGACCCACAGGAGATTGTGGGCTCACTTTTTTTTTTTAACTTTCGTTATTCACACCGCAGCCCACGCACTTCTTTGGAGAATTTGAACAGGTTCTTCAAAAATCATTTGCCGGTCTTGTAGTAACAATAATGAGCGTGGATAGAATTTCCTGTTTCTGTGTGAATAAGGATGGCTAACACTTAGTGCGTGTCTGCCATGAGCCAGGCACCTCGTCCAGGCTACGGGTGTCCCCTACAACCCCAGAGGCAGCCGGAGGAGGCGACTGGCTGGCCCACCTCCCTTTGCTGAGCGGGTGGGTAGGCCCCGTCGCACCCGCAAGGGGAGGGTGTTGGTGGCGTCTGATTACCCGGTGACTGAAACGAGCTGTTTCCAGGATGGACCCCTTTAAAAACACTCGCTGCTTTATTCACCCAGAGCACTGCTGCTAGGAAGCATCTTTCTTACGCTGTGTCTGTGGCATTTAAACTGAATTTGGGGCGGAGGGGGGGCCGGGGGAGACAAAAAATAGTAACTAGCCAGAGGAAACCAGTATCTATCCCTGACATGCGTTTTTATTGGGGGTTGGATCTCGGCATGGGAGAAGTGGGAATAATGGAAATGGAAACAATAATTCTCCTATTAGCGCAGAGTAAATCTTTAGCAACAATCAGACGGTGCCTAAACGCTAGCTTTTAAATTAGCTGTGTTTTAAATAGCATGGTTTAAAAATACACAACTATAAATCAGGAGGCCATTGTAAATCAAGGTCTCGCATTACCGAATTTTGTGTCTCCTTTGTGAAATGTATGATTAATCTTTCTGTTGCCAGGAAAATGGTCCTTCCCGGTGCGGGCATGGAGTGCGGCTCTGACAGTCCCCTCACTCCGGGGACGCTTGCGTATACCCTGTCCTTCAGAGTGCTGTTTGTGCAGGATGTCAGGGGTGACTGTGCACCCCGACTCACGTTTCCCTATTCCGCCTTCTTTCTGGCACTGCCGTTTTGCCGCGATGAAGACATTTTCCCGATGGCGAACTCTGTCCCACCTCTAGCGTTTCATCGGGCTGAACCCTCACAGCTCAAGGCTCACCATCTCCAGGGAGGGTCCTACCCGGGCTTGGGGTCCGCCCAGAGGCACATCAGAATTCCATCCCGAAAAACGAGGCAGGTCTCGGAGCGCATTTCTCAGTTCATTTCTCCAAGAAAATAAATAGGAAACAAGTTGTTTCGTTTGAGGAAATCGTATCTTTGATGTCGGTGTCAGGGGCGTGCTTTAGCGTTGACTCGTGAGCATGCCCTTGTGCTTCTGAGAGCGGCCAGAGGCAGACGTTGGAGAACTTCCTGCAGCTTGTGTTGCTCTGTTTCCGCCCTGTGACCCCCGGGACGGGAGCTGCTGTGGGCGAGGTTTTACGAGCACAGTTCGGATCCACAGATCTTGATGCACCTTTTGCCTCTGTCATAGCGTCCGTGAGAAAGGCAGAGGGGCTGCAGTGGCCTTCTCTAAGTCTCCGTTTGATTGTGTTCACATGGCTTTTCCCCACAGCCCTCCCATGTAAGGGTTTTAGAATAGTTCTTAGCCTCCCTGGTCATGTGGGCTCCGAAATGAACTAGAGGGGGTTGCTCTTCCGCGTGGCTGACCAGAGCTGCTGCGCCGTCCCCCGCGGGCCTCGGGGGCAGCGACCCGCCCCGCTGGGCCCCGGTCCGGAGAACGGCACACGGCACCAGGCCAACACCTGTCGTTCTTGCCCACTGACTCCGGCATCGGCTCCGATCATGCTGAGCAAGCTTGTCTAACACATTAGCTTATTTGATTGCTTGGGGGTCCACTCGTATTCATTTCCAGGAGCCTTGCCGAGTTCTTTTGTGGCAGAAGAGATGTCCTTAAATTTTTCTTCATCAAACCCTTAAATGAGAAAAGAACTACAGGGCTAAACCCTGGGCTCCACCCTCCTGCTTGGTAGCCATTACCTGGGACTCTAGTTAATGGGACGTTACTGGTCCCATTAATGGCGTTACTAGTGCTTGTTGGGTATTTAAATAAACCTCCAGGTGCTTTTTGAAAAATACTTTGGTATCTCAACCGTCCTAGTCCATGGGAAGACATGGTGGTCCTTCCTGAGGATGACAACATAAATCAGGGTTTCTTTTGTTTTGTTTAAACTTTTAAATTTATTTTGAGAAAGAAATAGTGAGTGTTCATGGCAGGAAGGACAGACGGAGAAGGAGAAGCAGACTCACTGCGGAATGCAGAGCCTGATGCAGGGATTGATCCCAGGACCCTGAGATCACGACCTGAACAAAGGCAGACACTTAACCCACTGAGCCACCCAGGTGTCCCTAAATCAGGGTATTTAACATTTAGAGCACAATCTTAGCCTTGCGGTCTGAATACCAGGACTTGGTTTGTTGATGTGTAGGCACATCAATCTCTTCTCAAAAAATGCCTTAAGATACAACAGATATATTAAAAATGAACATATTTAGTATATACAAGATGATGAGTTTGGGTGTGTACCTGTAACATATTCACCAAAATCAAGGTAAAAACCTTATCTATCACCCTCAAAACTTTCCTCTCCCCGGCCCCTTTTCTGTTTTCTTTTTAAAGATTATGTATTTGAGCAAGAGAGAGGAAGAGAAGGTAGAGTGGGGAGGGGCAGAGGGATAGAGAGAAGCAGACTCCCTGCTAAGCAGGGATCCCTGTGCCGGACTCCATCCCAGGACCCTGGCATCATGACCTGAGCTGAAGGCAGATGCTTTACTGACTGAGCCATCCAGGTGCCCTGGGATCTATACTCTCAGCTAATTTTAAAGTATATAATACAGAATGCTAACTCTAGGTGCTGTGTTGTACAGAGATCTCTAGAAATTATTTATTTATTTACTTACTTACTTACTTATTTATTTATTTTTAAAGACTTTAAAGATTTATTTTAAAGATTTTGTGCATGCACAAGCAGGGGCAGTGACAGGGAGAAGGAGAAGCAGGTCTCCTGCTGAGCAGAGAGCCCAATGTGGGGCTCCATCCCAGGACCCTGGGATCATGACCTGAGCCAAAGGCAGATGCTTCACCGACTGAGCCACACAGGTGCCCCTCCAAAATTTATTTAACTTGTATAACTAAGACTTTATGGCTCATTGAACAACTGCACATTGCTCCCTCCCTCTCCACTGGAGCTATCATTCTACTCTCTGCTTTCATGAGTTTGACTCTTTTAGATTCCTTGTACAGGTGGGATCATGCAGTATTTGCCTTCTGCGTGTGGCTTGTTTCGCTGACCATGAAGTTCTCCAGGTTCATCCAGGTTGTACCAGGCGTCAGGATATAACATATATTCTGTTGTAAGATTGAATAGGGTCCGACTGTATGTCTACATCCTGTTTTCCTTATTCATTTACTTATTGAACATTTAGGCTGTTTCCATATCTTGGCTATTGTGAAAATCGCTGCAGTGAACATGAGATCTTAGTTAACCTTATCAATTTTATTTATTTATTTTTCTTTGTTTTTTAACTTATATTTTCTTAGTGAACCTACAGTGCAATATTGGTTTCTGGAGTAAAATTCAGTGATTCATCACTCATACAAAACACCCAGTGTCGGGCGCCTGGGGGGCTCAGGGGGTTAAAGCCTCTGCCTTCGGCTCAGATCATGATCTCAGGGTCCTGGGATCAGGTCCTGCATCGGGCTCCCTGCTCGGTGGGAAGCCTGCTTCTCCCTCTCTCACTCCCCCTGCTTGTGTTCCCTCTCTCGCTGTGTTTCTCTCTGTCAAATAAATAAAACCTTAAAACACACATACACACACACACACACACACACACACACCACTAGGAAACTGCTGTTAGGTGTTCGAGGAGAGAACAGAGATAACCCTGCCTGGGGCGAGGACTTCGTAGACACATCACCAGGGACAGGGTCCATGAAAGGGACGGCTGACACAGGGGCTCATTAAAGACTCCTGCTCTGCGACCCACCACACAGGCAGTGAGACGACGAGCCGCAGACTAGGAGAATATATTTGTAAGAGACTCACCCAGTAAAGGACTGCCACCCAAATATACAAAGAACCTTTAAAACTCAACAATAATAAACAACCCAATTAAGAGAGGGGCAGAGGCTTGAGCAGACCCCTGATCAAAGAAGGTGCAGGGACGGCCCACAAGCTCGTGAGAAGGGGGTCCACGTCATGTGTCCTGAGGGAAGACTCATGAAGCGACAACATGCCATGGCACGTACTCACCCCACACAAATACACACATAGGGAAATACATGGCCGTTGGTGTGTTTATGAACAATTGTGTGTAATTTTCTTAATTTCTATATTCAAGGAATGTCTACACCGAGCATGGGGCTCGGACTCATGACCCAGAGATCAAGAGTCACGTGCTCTTCTGACTAGCCAGCCATGCGCCCCACACTCTGTGTTGTTTTAATTGCATTGGGACCATAGGTACATATGGTTTCTTGATTCCCTTTTTCCCGTTTTCTTGCTCTCTCTCATTTATATTTCTGGTTTCCTGGAAATGTCTGGCCGTTCTCTGTGAACCTTCCAGCCTGGAAAGAGGTACCAGCGTGTGGAGAGAGGGCTTCCCATCTCTGTTGAGGCTTATCCCCATCAGGCTTCGTTCCAGGGTGGGGGGACTGAGGACCCGGCGGGGCCAGAGTGCTCTGTGATTGCCGTGGGGCCATCTCATTTCTGTAGAGAAGAGCCTTCCTAGGCGAGCCTGGTCCCTGGGCGCTGCATGCAAGGGTGTGGAGGTGACATCAGCCTACTCCCCTTCCAAATGCCATGCTGCTGAGCTCTGAACCTTTCCCAGGGCTCCTGGGTCCTCTCCCTGGACTGCACCCCAACTTTCCTGCTTCTAGCTCCTGGGGGTTTGGATTAAAAAAATTTTGTTTTCAGGATTTCTTCCTGGCACTAAATCCTGGCCTTTGGCTTCTCTTGGAGCTGCTGCCCACAGTCTGACATCACATCAAGAAAAGAAAAAAATGATATATAATGGAATGAGGCCCTGGAGGGACCTGGTCGAGCTTCACCCTAACTTTATTTCCCCTTTCTTTTTTGGTCTCAGGAGAGTACAGTTCACACATGGATTCATTGCGTACTCACCCTTGTGGGTTGAGTTGGGTGGAAGTCTTAAACCTGCAAATGCAACCTTATTTGGAAACAGGATCTTCCCCCCTGTCCTCATGTTGAGGTCATGCTCAGTTAGGATGGGCCCTTGCCTGCTGTCCTTATAAGGACAGACACAGAGGGAGATGGGAGACGGCCATGGGGAGACAGAGGGCGTGACTGGAGGGGCATGTGTACAGGAGAAGGAACGCCCAGGGGTGTCTGCCTCCACCAGGGCCTAGTAGAGACGCATGGGACAGTTTCTTTTCTAGAGTCTTCCGAGTGAGTGTGACCCTGCTGAAATTTTCATTTTTCTGGCTGCCAGAACCCTGAGGGAGTGCGTTTGTATTGTTTTGAGCCCCCGTGTGTGGTCCTTTGTGTCGGCAGCCCCAGGACACTTGCACTTCCTACGCCTCAGGAGTGGTGTCGGTTCAACAGCGGGCAAACCTGACTTCCCTTCTGTGTCACTTGCAGACGCCCCTCCACCCTTCACCCTCTGCTTTGTGGCCTCGAAGGCTGATTCGCTGCCCCCCACCCTCTGGTTTCTGGTTAGGGTGCGCAATGGGGAGCAGCTACGGACTTGGGGGAGGGCATGTAGGACCCGGCTCCTTCTCTGTGGGGCACTTAGCACTAGCTGAGCTTCCCTGAATGGAAGGTCGGGCGGCTCCCCCTCCACTGATCCTTCCCTCAAACATCCCCCCTCCAGGCTGAGTCCCTGCCCCGGGGTGCTGCCTCCCCCCAACCTTCTCTGCCTTCGTCCAAATCTTTGGAAATGGCTCTTTTAATAAACTGTTCTCAACGAAACCGTTGCAAGGTTGCCCTCTGTTCCCTGCTTGGGTCCCCCCTCAGGTTTCTGCCCTGGTGGACTTTATGGAATTCACCTTTTTTGGGGAGAAAAATGGAAATCAAGATAAATAAGATCCATTGCATGTCAGTGCCCCAACTATGGCCCAAACAAAGCATTGAGGGGGCAGCTCCGGCTGGGGAGCTTCGATCTCTAAAACGTGAGAGGAGGCCCCAGCGAGGTGACATTGGGTCTTGATTTTTCTCTTCCTGTTTCCCTAAAGGAAGTGTGGCCAGGGAACGTGTGGCCGGGTGGCAGGCGGGGAGTGGGCAGAAGCCGGCGCTGGGCACGTCCAGCGGGTCGAGTGCCTTCATCCTGAAGCTGCAAGGCGTTGCTGTATAAGGTTTCGTTGTATACGTTTTTAACTGGCCCTCTCTCATGCCCCGCTGGCCTCCTCCTCGCTCGCTGGTGGCTGCTTCCCTGCGCAGCTGACATGAGGCTTATCTCTGAGGTCAGTGTCTCCCACGGTCAGTCTGTCCAAGCCCTGTGACATAAACCCATCACGAGGAGTCCTCGGTGGTTTACTGCAAGGCCTTTTTGAGCCATAGGTTAATTTATTAATGAAGACTGTGTCTGTAGCCCCGTGTTAAATAATGACCAAGAATGATCGGAGGGACAACAGCTCCGTTCCCCTGCGCCGTGCGAGACGGACGACTCTGTCAACAGATCTCAGAAATATGACAACCTTTTATTCCTCTGATGCTTGGACGGGTGTGTTTTCATTTCTACACTATTATAAAAAAACTCCTCACGACGATTCTGAGCGAAAAACACATTAAATCATCACGTTAATTATACCGAAACAGCGCACGGCGGTCCTGTTGTGAATCTGGTTTGCACTTGGCGTCTCCAGCACGGGCCGTATTTTATTTCCGTTCAGGTCATATTAGTCAGTTGGGCGAAAGTGGCCACACTTATTTATCTTACTGGTTTATTTTGGTCAAGTAGCAAATTATGACAAATATAATAATTCCTCTATTTTTATGTATATCTCACAATGACGTAGAAACTTGACATTTGATATGTGGTCTCAACGCAGTAGAAATATTAGCATTTCCACAGCTGTGCCTTCTGCTTTTCCAGAGGAACTTCCAATATTCTAGATTCGTTTTTTTTCTCTGAATTCAGAATTTTCCCTCAACCCCAAATTTAGGGTTTTATTTGTTGCATTACGTCTAAGTGCAAATGGGTGCAAAGAGAGTCCTATGTGCCGGCAGAGGGTGGCGGGGGCTGGCGGGGGCAGGCCGCTCCGTTCAGCCGGCCGACTTCACGGTGTCTGGTCCAGGGAGGCCGCAGGGGCCCAGGCTCCCGGAGCCCCAGGATTTCCCAGGGGAGGCGAGTGCAACCCCAGCGGCGTGCCTTCCTTCAACGGCCTGTGCTTGCTCCCCTTCTAGCCTTCACACGACTGTGGCCTGGCTCCTGCCGCGTGCTCAGTCCTGCTCGGACCGCAGTCAAGAGTATGTTTCTCTAGGGAAGGGTCTTCCAGCCTCAGCGTCATTAACTCAGTAAACTTTTCTATGTTCAAGCTCTTGCCCTGAGTTTTTCAGGTTCAGAGACTTGATCCCAGCAGAGGACGTAGAACTGATTCAGTGTGAGGGACACACCCGTGCTCTTTGTGTTGTTATCACGGCTGTCAGATGGCAGGCTGGAGACCTAGGCCGGTCCCCCACTCTCGGGCTCACAGGGGACTCCTGATTGCTGTAGAGCCTTCCGATGGGAACGCCGGAGGGCACCTTCTTGTGGTCAAGCTTCTCTCTTTCACAGCCCAATGCCGGAGCAGTGGGGGCAGCCTCTCTCCCAGACCCTACCAAGCCGGGACCCCATGGGAGAGGCAGCGCCAGAAGCAGGACCTGGGACAGAGGCAGATGAGGGCCCCGGAGCTCAGAGGGTCATGCTATGGGGCCCAACCACACTGTCAAATCAGGGGTACATGGAACCCCGGCCTCAGGGAAGTCTGAGCAGGTGTCAGGGGCGACCAGCCGCAGGGCCCAGAAACAGAGGGGTGGAGACCACTCTGGCCTCACCAGGATGCCCCCGAGGCTGCTTTTTGGAGGAAGAGCCCTGAAACGGCCAGTCCATGGTCTGCGGGGGCGAGCGGAGAGGCCCCACAAAGGAGGGAGTACCCTTGTCACAAGACCACAGGCTCTAGAGGTCAGGGCCGTCCCCCTGAGGCCATCCACCCAGTGAGTGGGCTGGGCCTCAGGGCTGCCTCCCTGTGCCCTACTTTCCCGAACTCGCATTTACTGCTGCATCCCTGCGGCTCAGCGGAGCCTGCTCTCTTTCCGTCTGACTTCAGATGGTTGTGGAAACAGGGCGAATGATGAAGGTGGGGCTCCTGCTCCCGGCAACAGAGAAGGACGTGAGCCACGCTGCTCGCAGGAGACCTTCTGGACGTGTGCCCCACAGAGCGATGGCTTATCGGGGAACAGTCTTTAAACTCACAACCGCAAGCAGAGGTAGTCATCATGATGCAAGTCACCATCCTTGTCATCACTTAGGATAAATTTATGCATTTGCAGGTTTGACTATCGCTAAATCAAGGGAAAAATAAGAAGCAGGATTTTCTGCCCACACATTTAAGTGCTCATACATTTTAAATACTGTTCAATCAAGCAGCAGGTCTCAGTGATACAGGGCGAATGATGTCTATGTCAGTGTGCTTGCCCCGAATTTGGAATGAGCTTGCTGTGTCCTAGTTCTGTCGGTCAGTCTCTTCGGATTGGGGTTCAGGGAGTGTAGACTCCGCAGGCCCCCGTTCTCCCTGTTCACGTGAAGCAACCGCACCTAATTCCACGTAGACGCCTTTCCTTGCCTCACTCTTGCATATCATGGTCCCGAATATAAAATGGGGTTATCATTTTTGTTTTTCATTCATCAAAGATGATGTAGAGAACTCACATGGAAAAGGCAGGCCTCTGGTATCTGACAGTTTCTGATCTTCCCGTCACCTTCCTTGTTGACGTCCCCAGGACCCTGCCTACCTCATCGCCCTGACCTTCTGAGGGCTTCCTGTGGCCGTTGTTGAAGAAGGGTAAGGTCTACAAGTGACCGAATGTTTCAGTTTTTCTTCTGAGAATGTCCCTATTTTCCCTTTGCTCCTGAAAGATAGTTTCATGAAGGATGTAGAGATTGTGGCTGACAGCTCTTTTCTTCCAGGACCTGTAAAGCATCACCCTACTTCCTTCTGGCCTCCATGGTTTCCGACGAGAAATCCGCTATCCTTTGAATTGGTGTTCCTTTATCGGTAGTTTGTAATTTCCCCCTGCCTGCCTTCAAGACTTTTCCCTTGGTCTTCAGTCTCCAGAAGTTTAATTTTGAGCATCTTCAGTGAATTTGGGAGGGTTTATCCTGTCTGATGTAATCTAACTTCTTGAATCTGGAGGTTTATGCATTTTACCAAATTTCCCAAGTTTTTAGCCAATGTTTCCTTGAATCTACTTTCAGCTCTATCCTTCTTCCCTTTCCTTCTGGGGCACCAAGGAAATGAATGTTGGATCTCTGATTATTGTCCCACAGTCCCTGAAACTTGGGTGCATTTTTTCCCATCATTTTCTCTGTCTTGGTGAGGTGGTAAAAGTTCCAGTGGTCTGTCCTCAAGTTCACCGATTTCTCGTCTGTTCTTTCTACTGCACCGTGCAGATTGCCCAGTGAGTTTTCTATTCTGGTTATCACATTTTTCAGTTTTATAATTTTCATTCTTTACCTACTATTATTCCTTTTTAGGTAAAAACCACCCCATGGCATTTATTGTCATCTGGTCATAACGTAAATGTAATCAAAACAGTATGAACCAATTTTTTCAAACTATCCTCCCAACAAAGGACACTTCAGAGTACAACGACATGACCTTCTCAAGAATTTCTCACTTCATCCGTCATTTCTTGTTGGAGACACTTTGGAGCAGAGTAACACCATCCCCTTTTAGCATGATCTGAGTCTGTTGTGTTCCTGACTTTTAGGCTAAATCTCTGAGGTTCACATACTCGTCGATGACATAGCCCTCTACCCACGTGCTCATAACACCACGCCTGGGGCCAGGGGCTGTTGTGCAAGGATCCGAGGAGGAGGTCAGCTGCTGGACTTTCGGGCTCAGGCTGTGGTGCACCACGGTGGCCGGAGTGGACCGAGATGGCGCTAAGCTGCACGCAACCTCAGAAGGGAGCTTCTAGAATAAAGAACTGGGCACAGAAATCAGGATTCTCATTTTTTAAAATAATTTTTATTTCTTTGCTGAGGTTTCTAATTGTCATTTGTTGTCACAGAATTTGTAATTACTCCCTGGGGACATTTTTACTCATGTCTGCTTCAAAATCCTTGTCCGCTAATTCCAACACCTGGTCTGATTTTGTTGTTGGCACCAGTTGTCTCTTCCCGTTTGTTGTGACGTTTCTAGTTCTGGGTGTGACAGGGGATCTTCACCAGTCTCCGACATTTCAGCTCTTGGACTGGGGACTCCGGCTGAGGGGCGAGGCCTTTCTCCCAGCGGGCAGGGGGGCCTCTGTGTAGGTTCGCCACACAGCTCCTGGCCTACTTTTCGGAGCCGGTGTTCTGAGAAGGGTCGAACATTCAGAGACTTGGAGGTGCCAGTTTGCTCTGCTTTTTCCTGGTGCCAGTAGGGCTCCTGCTGCTTCCTGTGCCACGTGAAGGGGCAGAGGCACGTTCCTCAGGCCAAGCCGCCTGGTGCTCTAGGAGGTCAGGAAAGCTTCTGGGTCCCCCCTGCTCGAGCCCAAGGCGGCCCCATTTCTCCAGGTGCAGGAGGGCATGTGTCCCCGGTCACGACTTGTCCGTGGGTCAGCCGCCTGCCGGGCTGCTCTTGGTGGGCAGAACGCCCACTGGGTGGGGGGAGGGGTGGACCGTCCCGGGCACCTTGTGTGGAAGGTGGTGGGTCAGGGGATGCCTGGCTGGGCCACTCTCCCCTTGCCACCTTTCAGAGTTCCCCTGTGTGTCTCTTACCACCTCGTCTGCTCTACCACAAGACCCTATTTTAATCCTCTATCTAGTACTTATCAGTCATTACCTAATATTTTAATTGATTAATTGAAATGATTAATTACAGTTGTCTCCTTCCTGATATGTAAGCATAGGACAGCTGAGACCCGTAAGCCTTGTCTTGTATTTATTTATAAACCTGATTTGTCCCTGAACTCCCGCTTCCTAGGAGAGTGCCGAGCTCAGAGCACGTCGATGCTGGCGAACTGAACCAGTGAAACCAAAGTGAACAAGGGCGTGAGTCTTCCTCACCCATGCAAGGTGTCCCCAGCCTGTGGAGTGCGTGGAGACGGTCATCAACGGCCTCGGACAGGCTAGGCAGCTGTCGATGCTGCCCGCAGTGTCAGCTGGACTTTCCTCTTGCCTGCGATCGTTAACAGATGAAGAGGGTCCATTCTGACCCTGTAAGTGCACTGAGGAGAGTTAGAGGCGTGGGTGTCGATGAGAACCACCCCTACGCCGCTCGGGAGTGGGGACCCAGGTGACTTTGGGCATGCTGGGCGGGTAGCCGTGTTTACACTGATGGCGCCTTCATCTTGTTGGACCCCTCCTGGTTCAGGGAAGCAGAAACAAGATCTTTGCCATGTCCCCATGGCTCTCCTGTGCCTACCGCTGGGCTGATGACCCGGCTGAGCAGTAGTGTATTGTGAGGGCTGCTAGCTAATGATTTTCTTGATATACTTTTGGGAAGAGAAAAATCAAGTTGAATAAACCATTGCCAGCAAAGGGAGGGGCTCTCTGGACCCTTGGCGTGTCCTTGAACAATGCCGAATTCCTGTTTTAGTGTGTGTGCCTAGCACAAGACTATTTATTTTTGCCAAAGAGAGAGAAGTAGAAGACTGGGATTTTGACAATGTTAGACATTATGCTTTATAAACCAACCGGTCTAATTATTTACAGGGATCAAGGATATTCACTGCCTCCCCCTGCCACAAGCCAGCCCACTATTTAATATTATAACATGCCTAAGAAGGGTTAACCTCATTTGAATTTAATTTAAAGAGAACATTCATGATTTCAGAATAAAGCTTATCCCTGCTAATTTTGAAAATTAATCTGATTTATTTCCACTTGGATTTCTAATGCTTCTGAAACAAATCTTTCAGAAAAAGAATAGTGTATGGTTCCTTTTCAATGAGGTAACTGCAGGAAGTGATTGAGTGGCTTTCACAAATAATTCTTCATTTAATGCTGCATGTTTATTTGCATGCTTTTTCTTATAAATATTCTCCAGCTAACAGGTGAAATCCCACTCCCAGGGGCAGGCCAGGAGCTGACATTGCTGTATGAACTGAGCCTGAGAGGAACTGCGTCTCCTCTCTTATGTTATTACAGGCTGCTGACACAGGAGCTTGGGGGTTGGAGCAGGTTATGAAGATAAATTGTAGCATCCCAGTTCCCTGGGTTCTTACACACACACACACACACACACACACACACACACCCCCCTAGAGGCAGCAGGATGGGTAAGTTTTGAGATCCCAGACAAATGAACAAATGAAACCCCACATTTAAAAAAAAGGTTTATTTATTTATTTGAGAGAGAGAGGGAACAGGGGGAGGGGTCAGAAGAAGCGGGGGAGGGAGCCTGACACAGGGCTCGATCCCACCACCTTGAGGTATGACCCGAGCTGAAATCAAGAGTCAGACCCTTAACGGACGGAGTCACCCCGGTGTCCCATGAAACCCCATATTATAATGATACAGTGGCGGGACAGAAAGTAAAGACAGCACCAATTGCCCGGTGAATGTAGATGGTGTGGACCGCGTGTATCATTTAGTCCAAATACTCACTCTGTCCTCAATCCACACAAAATTAGTATTCTCTGCATTGCAACCATGACTCTATGGTCTCTGGACAATGTAACACAACATACGATGGGCAACATAATGCAACACAACACAACAGTGCAGAACACGTGGAGTAACATAAAGTCCGAGGACATTAACCTCCACAGGATCTCCAGCCAGACCCCTGCTTCCTGCCCTCCCGGAGCTCCCCCTGGACGGACCGAGCCCAGGCAGGAGGGAAACTGGGCATCGGAGAGCAGGACTTCCACCGACGCTGCTAACAAAGTCTTCATGTTGGAAAAAATCACAACAACAAAACAACCTTAGGCTGCATAATAGAGCATACAATTTTGATACTGTGAGTAATAAACATTAGGCAAACAGATGAGTACAAAAATGTTTTTCCAGATCAGCAGTTTTCACAGTGCCCACAATAAACATTTATCAAGACGGCCAACGAAAATGAAAACACCTACGTCTCCTTAGAATACCAAAGCATATTCTGGGAGCATCTGGATTCATAAATTGTGGGAGGAATGTTTTCCACAGGCTGGCCTGATATGATTCACACGGATATGATTTCTTGCCCTAAGAGCACTCTCTTGCACTGTGCCTTATAGGAATGTCAGGCTGGATTTATAGGAAGGAGGGTTTCTGTAGGAGGCATTATTAATGGCAAATGGAAGATTCACCAGACATTGGAAATCGGAAGTATTTCTGAAAAACCCCTTTTTCACTTGAAAGGGCTATAAATCTAAAAATAATTTTGAATTCACAAGCAATCCTTTTATGCAATAAGTTGATAGCAAATATATTACTGAAGAGACACATAATTACCTTAAAATCTACCGTGGTTAGAAATGTATCGAAGCTCTTAAATTATAATTTAATTTTATGATAGTAAAACATGTAACAAACATTTTTACCGTTTTTTCTTTTCTTTTTTTTTTTTTTTTTTAGTTTCTCTTCTATCCTTGCATATATAAAGACAAAGTAGAACTATTTATAAACTCCTCTCCTACGCTGTCCCAGGGAACTCCAAAATTCTCTAACTATAGAATATTGATTTTGGGGGCGCCTGGGTGGCTCAGTTGGTTAAGCGACTGCCTTTGGCTCAGGTCATGATCCCGGAGACCCCGGATCGAGTCTCACATCGGGCTCCCTGCTCGGCGGGAAGCCTGCTTCTCCCTCTCTCACTCCCCCTGCTTGTGTTCCCCCTCTGGCTGTGTTTCTCTCTGTCAAATAAATAAAATCTTTTTTTTTTTTTTAAAGAATGTTGGTTTTGATGAACAAGAGAGAGGGAAATCGTATCATGCCCTTTAGTGCATTCTGCAGTCGCTGGTGTGGCCTCCCTTCAGCCAGGAGATCTGTGGCCTGAAGGAAGCCAGGAGCCAGTTTCTGGATCCAGGCTTTCTAGTTGAGTTTCAGAATTTTAACTTGGGGGGCGCCTGGCTGGCTCAGTCGGTGAAGCGCCTGCCTTTGGCTCAGGTTATGATCTCAGGGTCCTAGAATCAAGCCCCATACTGGGCTCCCTGCACACCCCCTCTCTCTACCTTTCCCCCTGCTCATGCTCTCTCTCTCTTTCTCTGTCAAATAAAAGTAACCACAGGGTTACTGTGGATTTAAATACTGAGTAACATGTGCATAAAATCTTAAAAGAATTTTAATTTGGCCAGCTCAAAGGAGCACTGCGTATCTGCTTTGATCTCTGCCAATGTCTATCTCTAACTATGTATTTATCTCGGCACCGGTAGCCATACCGTGTCACTGACTGTCCCTATGTGTATGACCTCCAGATGCATAGCTGGAGCATAGCCCCATCGGTCTCCACTACAACCGTGTCTACACCCACATGTGTGTGCTCCTCCCGCTCCCTCCCTTCCTCCTGGTGTGGCTGTGGGATGAGTTATAGAGAGCTCTGGGCTTCGAGCAGAGGCCAGGAACTCAGAGCCGCCCCTGTTGCTCATTTCGCTTTGCCCGCCTGGGTGTGCCATTGGCCTCCTTATGTTTCAGATCCCTCGCTGGTTGGAAAGGGACGATAACCCTAGTTTATCTTGGTGGGTTACTGTGGATTTAAATACTGAGTAACATGTGCATTGTGGGCTACCTGATACCGCGTATGAGCAGAAAGTTCTTAGTGTTGGGCTGTTTAGGCCCAGCTGGGGAGACCTATTCCCCAGGGAAGCGTGCATCTGGCTCGGCTGGGCCCCCAGTGGGAGAGCCGGCGGGGAGGCGAGGAAGACCCCCCTGTGCAGGGACGAGATGGCGCCGAGGCCCATGTGCTGAGCACTGACCCCTCCCAGCCTCAGCTTCCTTTATGAGACATCACCCAAAGATCAGGGCTAATTCATGACGAAGAAAAAATCAGCAGGATAAAGAGTGTCCTCTTTGGTCCGGCTGGTGCTGCGCTCCTGTGCTCAAAGCCTGGGAGCCCCGGGGACAGGAGAGAGACTGGCTCCCGGAGGCCGGAGGCCGCATGTCCCCAGCCACAGGGCGGGCGCTGCGTCCTGAGCAGCTCATGCAGCACGACTGCCCCCTAGCTCCCAGAGCCACCCGGCTGCCTCCTAAGGCCCCTCTATGGAGGCGAAGGGTGGCAGGCGGGTGGGACCAGCGGGGCGAGCCAGGGGGAGGTGGGGGAGAGCGAGGCTGCAGCCAGGAGCCGGCCTTTGTCCTGGGGCCCCAACCTCCCACTGCAAGCCCGGCCCGCACGGCTCCCATGACGACGACAGTGAAGCTAATGAAGCCTTTCCACCAGCAGCATCTAACAAACAAGCGCCTGCGGCTGTGGTTCTTGCGTGGAATTCCCAAGTGTCCACCTGGGAGGGCATTTGGCCTCATCTGAAGATTTCTTGATGAGGTGAGCAAGCAAGGGGCTGCCGCGGTCCGTGAGCTCCCAGGCCCGGTCTCCCGCAAGCCTTCCCTGTGCAGCCAGGGCGAAGGCAGCAAGGCCGGTGCGAGGAATGACAGGGGCACCCCCCCCCCCCCCCCCCCCCGCCGGCACTGATGCCAACGAGACACCCAGAGCCGGGAACAGGGACAGCAGGGACTCCAGCAGGCTCCACACCACCTTAAACCACCGAGCCGTGCCGGGCCTCTGGCTGCTGTTTTGTTTATGAGCTTGTTCTGATGTTTTATGGTCCAAGAAACCTTCCCAGAAGGCAAGCGCACGAATGAGCCAGACTGTGCCGACCGAGTGATGCTTCTGCGTCGGCTCAGACCGCCGTTTCTCACGTAGCCTGATGTGTCCCCGTCAGCAGCTGAGTGGGGCCTGTGCTCCGGGAGGGGGGTGCTCCACTCCGGGCCTGGGCGCTCACCTCCGCTGAAGGAGGCCTGTGCTCCTGGCCGGGGTGCTCACCTCGAGGGATTGCCGGGGAGGTCCCGCAGGGGCACGCTGCGAGAGTGGCTGCATGATGCTGTTGGAGTTTCTGTCGCAGAGACCACTGCACGGGCTTCCTGGATAGAGTGCTTTGATCTCAGTCACTTGAAAATTGGGTTAAAGAGATGGTGAAAGAGGCACATCAGCAGCAGGCTGTTTAGACCTACTGCAGCTCCTGGTGGGGGGGGGGGGTTCATACAGAAGGTAGCCAGGATGTTTTTGTCAGGGTTACCAGCTAGCTAGATGAGCCTTTCTAGCTCCTGAAGCTCCGTGTAGGTGCCCTCTTTCTCCCCGGGAGGGGACAGCCGACAGCTGGGGCTAGTTCCTGTTCAGTGATGACTGCTCATGACGGTGAGCCTGCATGGTGCCCCCCTTGCTGCCACCCCTCCCCTGCCCAGTTCTCCAGCAGGTGACCTGGGCTCTTAGGGGCGAAACTAGTGTTTCCTAAGCCGCTGGAATAGGCAACGGAGAGTCCCGACTGACCCCTCCACTCCAGGCACGGCTGACTTCATTTACCCTCAGTGGGCGTGTCCCAAGGAGGCCTAGGGGAGGTCTGCGGTCTCCTGGGTGAATTTCCCAGGGTCCCTACAGGCAGTTTCCCTCCCAGGCCTGGGGGCCAGTGAAGACTCCAAATGGGACCCGTTCCCTTCCCGGCCAGGTCTGGCTCTGTGCCCACCAGGTGCCCTGGGACCCTGGTGCTGTGGCGGGCCTGGGCCCTTGCAGCATTTTCCGAAAGCACCTGGGCGGCCTTGCGTCACCTGGAGCAAACTGGAGGAAGTCCTCCCCAGTGGGCACACTCGTCCCCAAGACGCCCTGAGTGCGCAAAAATATATGTACGAGGGACATACGGCATAGCATCATTTCCATAAGACTAGAAAATAGAAAACCGAACAATCCAAATGTCTATCTACATAAGACTAGATCAATAAACATAAAAAGTCCAGCTCAATGCGGTACTAATGAAGCGATGGGAAGAATGAAGCACTCGAGCGCAGTGATGAGGCACGGTGTCCCTGCTCTACGGTCAAATAAAAGTATCAGGCGGCAAATAGATCTGGGCTGTATAACGAGCACTCCTATGTGTGTAGGAGGAATGGCTAGGGTTCCTCACCCCCGGCTGCCCCCAGAGAACAGATCTGAGGGAGAGGGCAGAAGGCCTCACTTCTCAAATATACGTTCTTCATCGTTTCCTTCGTTTTCCCTAGACAGAAGAATTAAAAAGCTCTCAGAAACAGTGTAAACTCAGCCTCTCTTTTCCTAGAACTCAACACCTTCCTTGAGAGCTGTCTCTGGGCTGGCTCGCCCAGCAAGTATGTCTCCTCAGAGGGTTTCTGCAGCTCGGCTTTGGGCCGCAGCAGGCCCTGCCAGGAGGGAGATATTCATGCAGGCAGTCAGGCAGAACCACGGCTGCGAGGAGTCCGAGAACACATCCTATCCTCCCGATTCACCCCTGAGCGGCCTTCGGTGTGTCCAGTCTCATCGCTCTCCTGCTCTGTAGGCCAGGTTGTCCTCGTTACTGCTGTTTTGCTCCCCACTAGCCGATGTACGCCTCGGTGAGAAAGCACGCCTTCTCTAGAGCTGTATCTGAAACAGATCAGGCATGTTCGTGTGGCTGCTGGGGGAAGTCTTTGACGATGTCTGTTTAGGTGTCTTCTCTTGGAATTTTCTGGGTCCCCCTTTCTTGTGGCATCTGGCACAGTATTGTGGATGGGGTGAGGGGCCCCGTGATGCTCTGAGCAGACAGCACGCTAGGCCAATAAGGCCAAATTCTCCCCGCACATGAGTTCTTCTCCTGTCGTCTGCATGCGGCCTCGAGCCTCTCTTTATTCATACTTCAGGCAGGTGAAAACCACGTGACTCACCTAAGACAGAATCTTGTCAATATCAGAAGCTGGCACCAAGGGTTGAAGGGCAAGTCGAGGGGAGAATGTTCTTTCCATCTGTGGACTTTGATTTGCTGTGATTCCCTGTAATCACTGCCACCCCTTCCAAGTCCGCATCCCTTCCTCTCCTCTGCTTGGTTCTTGGGAGTTCCAAGTCTTGGATACCACAGTCACACAATATCTTGGCAAATTGAAACTCCTCTCTTCCGTTTTACGCATCCTTTTGGTCTTTAATCCCCAGTGTAGAAGTTACAAGTTTGCCATGAGTTTCCTTGAAATTTGTGACTATTTCACGGATACATAATCCAGTATGTAAATGTCAGCACAACCCATGCTGAGGTCCTGGTCTTTCAGTAGATGACGCTGATGACGGCTAACTTTGGGGTGCCCCTGCACACCATGGATGTAGCATTTCATCCCAATGACCATGCCAGGGAAGCCTCCTCATTATTTCCAGGTTCTTTCCAGGTGAGAAGACAGAGGCACAAAGCAGATCAGTAACTCGCCCCAAACCATAGAACTAAGAAGCGGTAAAGCAGGCACCATTCCAACCGAGTACTCTGATGTCTGAGATTTTTCCTAAGCACTATCCCATCTAATTTTCAAAGGAGCTGTTCATCTACTGATGTTAACAAATGCTGGTCAGCTTTGAACACAGTAACTGGAGAGCAGGGTCCAGGGCGCTACCGGGCAGAGGGAGCACTTAGATGCTGGGGTCTGGTGCCAACCTGGAGCTTAGTGCTGCCTCGACATGAGGTGCCTTTCCTCATCCCTGCTGCCTGTCCCCTGGGGGCTCTCTGTGCCCCTGTCTGCACCCCTGCCATGTCTGCCCCTGCTAGTACCCCAGTGACTCTCTCCCCTGCTGGCTGTGTCCACCCCTGCCTGCCCCCTGGTGACTATGTCATACCTTTTCACTCCCAGGAACTCAAACACTACTTTCTTCCATCTGGAAGATGATCTGGCTATTTGTTTTCCTGAAAAAAGCGGACGGTCAGAAGAGAACTTAAACATACTCCCTGTTGGGGATGAATTGTGTCCCTTAAAATTCACATGTGGACGTCCTGATCCCAGGAACTCAGAATGTGACTCTAATTGTGATGGGGTCTTCAAAGAGGTGATTATGTTGGGGCACATGGGTGGCTCATTTGGTTAAGCGTTTGACTCTTGATTTCGGCTCAGATCGTGGTCTTGGGGTTGTGAGATCCAGCCTTGTGCTGGGTATGGAGCCTTTCTGGGATTCTCTTCTCTCTCCCCCTCTCTTGCCACCCCACCCCTTCTCTCTCTCTATCTCTCTCTCTAAAACTCCAACAAACAAAACAAAAACCACAAAGAGGTGATTAAGTTAAATGAGGCCTTATGGGAGGGCTCTAGTTTGACGTGACTGGCGTCCTTACAAGAAGAAGAGGTAAGACACAGACTCACAGAGGGGTGACACAGAGAAGACAGGCATCCGCATGCCAAGGAGAGAGCCTTGGGAAGAGCAGCCCTGCCAGCACCTTCAGGTCAGACCTCCAGCCTCCGGAGCCGTGAGAAATCAAGATTCTGTTCATCCCAGTCTGGGCTCCTCTGTTGCAGCAGCTCCTGGACACGAATCAGCCCCCACAACGTCTGACCCCTCTCTGCACCTGGGCCCGTGTCTGCTCCCTTCCCTGTGATAGGAAACAACGACTTCACTTTGCTCCTTTAAAAAACCAACAAATAGACAAACCACTGGTGGGTTCCGGTCAGTGTGACGTAATGGATGCTTCTAGACCTAACTGCACTTTCATGGGGTCAGAACTGTTTTCCTGAGAAGAATCCTGTTTTCCCTGCAGGAGCCCTCGACTTCTCCAGATAGCTGGTGTGACCAGCCATGAGGTGAGTGTCTCATTCTCCTCAATCTCCTGCAAAGAACACCAGCTTCGTTCAGCTGGCTGTTATTAGCCCCTGGTACAGAAAATCTTCACTTAGATGCTTTTCAAAACTTCGGCATCTCCCATGGCACACTCTAGCTAATAATTGCTGTACAAGGGGGATAAGGGCCCTTATCTGTGTCATTTGCTGACTTCCGTGGCCGATTCCAGCTGCCAAAGTGAGATCATTGAAGGGATAGCACACCGCTGTAGACTTAAGTAAGTTTAGGGACACAACTGAGAGGAGAGTATAACAAAATAAGTAAGACATGATGGATTTCGAATATTTGCTATCTTTTAAAAATACAATTTCTCATAAAAGATTTTATTTACTTATTTGTCAGAGAGAGTGTGAACAGATGAGCGGGCACAAGCAGGGGGAGAAGCAAGGTCCCTGCTAAGCGGGGGGCCGGAGGCGGGGTCCCGTCCCAGATCCTGGGATCATGAGCCATGTGTTTGAGAGCTGGTCTCCAGCGCAGCGCTGGCGGGCCATCACTTAGGGAACCCTCAAACCCATCTGTTTCTTTAGAGAGTTTAAGTTTTATACTTTGGTGATGCTGGTCTCCAGAGAACTTTATGTATGTTTGGACCAAATAATCCCTTTAGGCTGAATCATATCAGAAACCCCTTTCCCTGGGATGAGAATCCCCTGTGCTGTGAAGCAGGGACTCCATGCCACAAAAGAAGTGGCAAATATCACATCCTCACCTCCTGGGCAGCTCGAGTAGCCACATGCCCCAGGCTCCGCCAATCAGAGAGCCCCACTGCACTGACCCGAGTGGGCGGCCCCGCGAGGTCCATCCTGCAGGGGCAGCAGTCACATTCGGGGTCCACATATGACAAGTCTGAGCAAGGAGCCCAGTCACGTCTGCCGTCCCTGGAGCCCCTCCCACCATCCTCTGCCCGGCCCTTGCTTCCTGGAAGTTTATCCTTCCCTCCTTTCTCTGTAGTTCTACTCCACCTTTGTATCCCTAAATGATACCTTGTTTTCTTTTCCAACTTCATCCAGATGGCATCATATTGTACGCATTGTTCTGTCTTCTGCTCAGCACTGTTACAAAGATTTGTCCATATTGTTGCTTGTAGCTGCGGTTCATTGGTTTTTTTTTACGCCATTGCATGAACACGTCACCGTTTACCCACTCCACTGGGGAGAGATAGCTGGGATGTTTCTAGACTTTTGCTTGTTTGTATCTCTTGCTGTATTTGGCTAAGGGAAAAAGAAAAACCTCACCTCTGCCAGAGGCTGGAAGAAATACAGGATACATCTGTATATTGTTTTGTATAGGGCACAAAGAGGTTAAAAACATGTCACCTTATATCTCAAAATTTTGATTTCATTGTAACAACAACAACAACAACAACAACAAAACACCACAAAGCAAGGCATAATGAAGCGAGGGGAATTATCTGGACTTGTAGCAGTTTCAAAGGCATAACCTGGGCGTGAAGCGGAGGGCACAGCACCGAGCAGTGCCCTTCAGTCATGGGCATCCGGACCATGAGCTTAGGAGCCCCACCAAGGCCCACACAATTCTTTACATTCGTATAGAAATCGAAAGACATACTGGAATGTGAAGAAGTCTGGGAAATTTCTCAGGGCAACCAGCCTCCTGACCAGGACATATTTGTTAGGTGGCAACTTTGTGCAAGACA
Source organism: Spilogale gracilis (assembly GCA_004023965.1). Classification (NCBI taxonomy): domain Eukaryota; kingdom Metazoa; phylum Chordata; class Mammalia; order Carnivora; family Mephitidae; genus Spilogale; species Spilogale gracilis. The sequence goes on from PITA01004562.1 coordinate 100,075, forward strand.
TTCTATCGGGTATTGAAGGACGTACACATATGTGTACAAGATGCAGAAGAGGCTCTAGACCTTAAAGAGCTTGTACGTTGACCATCGATAGATAGGAAGACATGTGTGCTAAGGGCCAAATGAATGGCTAGAGATATAACCTCCGTAAGATTTCTGCTTTACCCCTGGATCATAAGCTCTGCAAAATCAGGGACTGAAGCAGTTTTCTTTCTTTCTTTTTCCTTCCTTCCTCCCTCCCTCCCTCCCTTCTTTCCTTCCTTCCTCCCTCCCTCCCTCCCTTTCTTCATTCTTTTCTTCCTTCCCTCCTAGACTTTATTTACTTGAGAGAAAAAGAGCACAGGCAGAGGGGAGTGCCAGAGGGAAAGGGAGAAGCAGACTCCTCCTGAGCAGGGAGCCCGACGCGGGACTTGATCCCAGGACCCCAAGATCATGACCTGAACTGAGGTCAGATGCTTAACTGACGGAGCCACCTAGACACCCCAGCAGTCTTTCCAATGTCTCCCCACAGTCTTGGATAAATGTGTGAATGAAGAGTCTGGAATCATCAGGAAAGACTTTGTGGAGAAGAAATGTCCTTTTATTTATTTATTTAAATTCAATTAATTACATACCATATAGTATTAATTTCTGGGGTAGAGGTCAGTGACTCATCAGTTCCATATGACACCCAGTGCTCATTTCATCACATGCCCTCCTTAATGCCCCTCACCCAGTTACCCTATCCTCTGCCCCCCTCTCCTCCAGCAACCCTCAGTTTGTTCCCTGGAGTTAAGAGTCTCATGGTTTTTCTCCCTCTCTGATTTCATCTTATTTTATTTTCCCCTCCCTTCTCCTGTTGGTCAGGAGTCTGTTGGTCATCTGTTTTGTTTCTTAAATTCCACATATGAGTGAGATAATGTGATAATTGTCTTTCTCTGATTGACTTATTTCACTTAGCATAATTCCCTCTCCTTCCATCCATGCTGTTGCAAATGGCAAGATTTCATTCTTTTTGATGGCTGAGTATTATTCCATTGCCTACCTGAACCACATCTTCTTTATTCATTCATCTTTCCAGGGACATCTGGGCTCTTTCCACAGTTTGGCGATTGTAGACATTGCTGCTGTAAACATTGGGGTGCAGGTGCCCCTTCGGATCGCTACATTTGTATCCTTTGGATAAATACCAGTGGTGCAATTGCTGGGTTGTAGGGTAGCTCTATTTTTAACTATTTGAGGAAACTCCATACTGTTTTCTAGAGTGGCTGCACCAGCTTGCATTCCCACCAGCAGTGTAAGAGGGTTGCCTTTTCTGAGAAGGAAGATGTGAACGCTGAAGGGAGTTAGCACTGACTCTGTAGAGTAGGAGAGAGGATATAGACTCTGTAAGGGCCTGGGCCTTGGCATTGGGGATTGGAAAGGGGAAAGCTAGGCTGTAACCAAGAGCTCTTCAGGAAAGGAAGTGGGGAGGATGTCTGGAAGGATGGGGTGGGGTCAAGCTCTTGAATGCCAAGTTAAGGAGTTTAATTTTATTCTAGTTAGGGAGAATCACTGCATTGCAGTGCATTGAGCAGGGGAGAAAAACTGTGTTATGGGAAGATTTACGTTTCAGAGGGATGCAGAAAAGAGTGTGTCAGATAGGCGCCAGAGCAAACCGGGATCCCTCTCTCTACTTGGTTGGCGCTTATTTGCACAGTAGCAGTTGGAGGAAACCCAGGGATGGTGAGAAGGGACAAGCCCTGATCACATGCGCTTCTCAAAGTAGCTTCATGTTTTATGTCTTTTGGCCAAAGCAAGTCACCTGTTCAGGCCCAGATTCAAGGGGGTGGAAAATAAACACCACTTCTTGAGGGAAGGAGGGGCAACACCACAAGGCAAACAGGAGAACGTGTAGGGAGGGGTGAGCCTCTGGCCATTTTTGGGCTAAGGGCTAAAGGAAACAAAGTACTAGATGCTTGGAGATTGGGTTAGAAAGAGGAGAAATGCATGCATCCACTTTTTGGAACAAATCTAAATACCATACATCTTAAAATCCGATCCACTTACTCTCTGATCTGGAGAGATTAACCCAGAAACTATGCAGATCATTTCAGACAAGTATTTTTTTTTTTAAGATTTTATTTATTTATTTGACAGGGAGAGAGATCACAAGTAGGCAGAGAGGCAGGCAGAGAGAGGAAGCAGGCTACTCACTGAGCAGAGAGCCCAACGCAGGCCTCGATCCCAGGACCCTGAGATTATGACCTGAGCTGAAGGCAGAGGCTTAACCCACTGAGCCACCCAGGCGCCCCTTCAGACAAGCATTTAAGGCAGCTCTCAGAATCTGGGTATCTAGAAAAAGCAGACTCAGATACTTTGTCTTTCCATGGTTCTTTTGGTCTCTGAGACTTTTTTTTTTTTTTAAGATTTTACTTATTTATTCGACAGAGAGAAACACAGCTGGAGAGGGAGCACAAGTGGGGGAGTGAAAGGGGGAGAAGCAGGCTTCCTGCCCAGCAGGGAGCCCAACACGCAGAGGTGGGCTGGATCCCAGAACCTTGAGGATCATGACCTGAACGGAAGGCAGACCCTTAACCACCGAGCCACCCAGGCGCCCCCTCTCTGAGATACTTTAAAAATAAAAGTGAACATTGCATTTAAGCAGTTGGAAGCATTCCTGATTTCTTATCAGCCTCTGGCAGCAGGGGCACTCCCTGAGAACACACTGCACGTCCTGAGTCCTCCCGCTACTAATAATTCACAGCCCCCTGCATCACAGGCACACTATAAGGGCTTGACACGCTTTAGGGAAACCTTAAAAAGTCTTTTTTTTTTTTTTTGAGTCATGAAAAAAAATTTTAACTCAAAATTGCAAAATATACTGAAAATCTAAATTCACATACATCATTAAAATAACTCGAAAGCAATTTCTTACTTCCTTTGAATCCTCAATCGGAGATGCCCCCCCCAATCACACAGCCAATAGCAATTTAAATGACTTCTGTAGAGTCAAATAAATCCAAAAGTAAAATAATATTCCTTCTAACTCAGTTTCATGGCGAAAATCCACAAAAGACACTGCGCGTACAACGGGGATGAACGTGTTTGGCATGTTTGGAGGTCCGCCGAGGGTCTCCGGGGCCTCCCATCCAGGGCTATCTACGTCACACGCACAGAAGCCCGGCTCCCAGGGGTCCTTCCGGGCCTCTGGCCGGCTTTGGCGGGGCGCAAGTTTCCCTGGGAGACCTCCCGCGGGCCTGCGGCCGTGCCGGGCCACGATGATTCCCTCCCGCCGGGAACAATCGCACCGAGACTGGCCGGCCGCCCACCTGCTACCCCTAAAGGAGGAAGAACCTGCTCCAGCCAAACCACCTCCGTCTTGTGCCCGCCCCGCGCGGCGCTGGTCCTGACAGCCCGGCTCCGCCCTCCACTTCCTGGGGGCGTGGCTCCACCGCCCCGCTCCGGTAGGCCACGCCCCTCGCCGGCTCCCGTTCGCAGACGCCGCGGCGCGCTCCTCTGACGCGAAGCGCCTTCCTCTGACGTCAGGTCCCGCCCCGGCCCCGCCCCGCGCCCGCCCTCCGCAGCTAGAGCGGCTTCGCCTGAGGCGGCCTCTGGGGCGGCAGCTGAGGCGGCTGAGGCGGCGGCGAGGGTCGCGGTCCGACTTTGCGGACCGCGGTCCGCAGTCAGTCTGCTCCCGTCCCGGACTGGCGGGCGATGGTGCGGGGGAGCGCGCGGACGCAGGCGGCGCGGCGGCGGGCATGAGGGAGGATGGAAGGGCAGGACGAGGTGTCGGCGCGGGAGCAGCACTTCCACAGCCAAGTGCGGGAGTCCACGGTGAGCCGGCCCGCGCCCTGCCCTCGGCGCCCCCGCCCCGGCGGCCGTGCTGCCAGCCGCCTCCCCCCACCCCACCGGCCCCGCGCCGCGGCCACGCCCCCGCCCCTCCCCCCACTGCGCCGCTGGCCGTCGGTGCCGGGCGCCTACTGTCCCCCGCCTCCCGCACCCCGCGCGCCCGGTGTCCCCCGCCCCTCCTGCCCCGCGCCCCCCACGCCCCGAGTGTGCCCGCTCGCCCTGCCCGCCGTCCCTCCTACCCCCCGCGCGCGGTGTCCCCCGCCCCTCCTGCCCCGCGCCCCCCGCACCCCGGGGGTGCCCTCTCTCCCTGCCCCGAGTCCCCCGCTCTCCGTGCCCGCCGTCCCCGCCCCTCCTATCCCGCGCTCTCCGTCCTCCCTGCCCGGCGCCCCCCGTCCTCCGCGCGCGGTGTCCCCCGCCCCTCCTGCCCCGCGGCCCCGGTCCCCCGCGCCGGGTGTTCTCTGCCCCTCCTACTCCCCGCCCTCCGTGCCCGGTGTCCCCCGCGCCCCCCGCCCTCTGCGCCCGATGTCCCCCGCCCCTCCTGCCCCGCGCCCCCCGTGCCGCGTGAGCTCAGGTGGGCGCTGCGCGGTCCCCTCCGCGCTCTTCTCGGAGCAGGGGGCGGACGCCGGCCGCGCAGACCCGCGTGCGTGCGCTGCCAGGTGTCGGGCCCGGGAGCCGGGAGTCCGCAGCTTCCAGCCCCGCTGGCGTTAGCTCGGAGCCCCGCGGGGTTGGGTGGGAAGCCCGGCGGTGTAGGCGACGCCCGCGGTGCTGCGGCGGGGGCGGGGGCGGGGGCGCAGCTCCTTCCGGAAGCCGTCGCGCTGCGGTCCCCTGGTGCGTCCGGGCCCCTCCGCCTCGGACACCTGCTGTGTTTACCTTCCGTCCTGCACCGGCACGCGGTGTGCTGGTGTCTGTGTCTTGTAGCCGCGCCGCGGACCCGTGTTACGCGCGCGCGTGTGTGTGCGTACACGTCCCCTCTTTTAACCGACGGCTTCCTCGTTCAGCCCCGCGTTCAGCCGCAGCCCTGGCGAGCCGGTGAAAAGTTCTGCTGTCGAATTGCCTCATTTATGTGTTCTTGATCTTGGAGACTGAGAATCGCTTTGCCCAGTCCCAGCTCGGAGTGAAGAGCATTCTGAGTGCTGTGGTTGTGGGACGGCAGCGCAGCTTCAGTGGTTCCCGGGGTTGGGCCGCCGCGCGCCCCAGGGTCTCCTGGTCTGGTGCACGTGTGCATCTCTGTTACAGGACTGCCCTCGGACCGGGACGGCTTTTCTACAGTCTCCCGAGGGCTCGTGCCAGCGGACACCCCACAGCTCTGTGCGCGAGGCATGTGGCTGCTCCTCTTTACCAACACTCAGCACGTTCTGTCCTCTTTTAATTTAAGCCGTTGTAGTAAGTGTCTCATATTTATTGCGCAAAAAATTGTATATGCACTTACCCGATGATTAATGAATTTGAGTACCTTTTCCTATATTCATGGTCATTTGGAACTCTTGTAAAGCGTCTTCAAGTCTTTCCCCCATTTTTAAATTCGTCCTTTAATCTCTTAAATACTGATTTGCAAGTTTTCTTTATGTTTTCTGAATATGATACTTTGGTTAGGTATATGTATTGCAGGCCCCCCCCCCCCCATATTGTGGCTGCTGTAACACTCAATGATATATCTTCTGATGAGAAATTCTTAATTTTCATATAGTTCACTTTAGCAGAAATTGTTTTATGATCAGTACTTTCTATGTCCTGTTTAAGAAATTTTTGCCTACTCCAAAATTATGAAGATATTCTGTGTTTTCTCTAAATGCTTTATTGATTTACTCTTCCCATTTAGATCTGCAGTTCATCTGGAATTTATTTTGTGTGTGTGTTTTGAGGTGGTAGTCTTTTTTTTTTTTTTTTTTCCCACCTGGATGTCCAATCGCTTTAGCACCACTTATGACCTTTGTTATGACTTAGGTAACTGTAATTGTGGGATTTAATTTTGTAAGTTCCATTGATCTATTTGATTTTGGCTTTACTTTTTAGTTAATTAAATACTCTGTCATTTAGATTGAGAAAGGGATTCATGTTATAGTAGCCAGGAGCTTTATTTCCTTTGCTACTCTGGAAACAACCTAGTTTTGATGCTAGTTTTAAAGTTCCTTGGTTCTGCCACTTATTGCCCCAACTTTCTCTGAACCAGCCCCTCTGGGTGGTGAATGTATTCCACTCTCTACAGAAGCTGTGCAGAAGTGAACAAGCTCATTGGGTTTACAGCCTTTGGCATTCTTTTCTCAAATTATTCATAGAGTGAATAAATACTTGAGTTATCTCTAGGACATGTTGCCAGTTCTTTTATTTAACTCTTTTTTGGTTTTGCCATGTAATACTATAAGTTTTACCTTTTTTCTGATACAGTATACATAGCGTGCGATTAACATTTTTAAGCGTACAATTCAGTGGCATTAAGTACATTCACATCTTGTGCAACCATCCCCACTGCCCATCTTTAGAACTTTGCTGTCATTCCAAAATGAAACTGTCCCCATGAGTCATTAACTTACCATTCCTTTCTCCTTCCAGCTCTTGGTAACCACCATTCTACTTCTGTCTCTATGAGTCTGACTATCCAGGTATCTCATATAAATGGAATTATACAGTATTTTTGTCCTTTCATGTCTGGCTTATTTCACTCAGTATAAGGTTTTTCGAGTTTCGTGCATCTTGTAGCACATATCAGAATTTTTTCCTTTTTTAAAAAGTTAATTAATTTATTTTCAGTGTTCCAAGATTCATTGTTTATGCCCCACACCCAGTGCTCCATGCAATACATGCCCTCAGTACCCACCACCAGGCTCTTCCATCCTTCCATCCCCTCTCCTCCAAGACCTTCAGTTTGTTTCTGAGTCCATAGTCTCTCATGTTTCATTTCCTTCCCTGATTTACCCTACTTCCCATTTCCTTTCCTTCTCCTACTGTCCTCTATATTACCCCTTATGCACCACAAGTAAGTGAGACCATGTGATACTTGACTTTCTGTACTTGGCTTATCTCACTCAGCATAATCTCTTCCAGTCCAGTCCATGTTGATACAATAGTTGGATATTCATCCTTTTTGATGGAGGTGTAATATTCCATTGTATATATGTATCATATCTTCTTTATCCATTCATTTGTTGAAGGGCACCTTGGCTCTTTCCACAGTTTGGCGATTGTGGCCATTGCTGCAATGAACATTGGGGTACATATGGCCCTTCTTTTCAGTCCATCTGTATCTTTGGGGTAAATACCCAGTAGTGCAATTGCAGGGTCATAGGGTAGCTCTATTTTTAGTTTTTTAAGGAATTTCCACACTATTTTCCATGGTGGCTGCACCAACTTACATTACCACCAACAGTGTAAAAGGGTTCCCCTTTCTCCACAGCCTTTCCAACACTTGTTGTTTCCTGTCTTGTTAATTTTGGTCATTCTGACTGGTCTAAGGTGGTATCTCAGTGTGCTTAGAATTTTTCTCCTTTTTAACACTGGATGATATTCACTTGTATGGACATGTGCCATTTTGTTTAGCCATTCATCCATCTCTGGGACATTTGGGTTGTTTCCTGGGCTTTGTAAATAGTATTGCTGTGAACATGGATATGCAAATATCGAGACCTTGCTTTCAGCTCTTTTAGATGTGCGCATACCCAGAGGTGGAATTGGTGGGATCATATAAAAAAAATTCTGTGTTAAATGTTTTGGGGAACTGCCATGTTGTTTTCTACAGTGGCTGCGCCATTTCACAGTCCCACCAGCAGTGCTCCAGGATTCCAGTTTCACCACTAACACGTGTTGTTTTCTGTTGTTTTAAAATATAATAGTTATCCTCCTAGTGGGTGTGCAGTGGTATCTCATTGTGGCTTCTATTTGCATTTCCCTGACGATTAGTGATGTTGAGCACTATTTTATGAGCTTCCTGGCCATTTAAATTTGTATATCTTCTTTGGAGAAATATCTATTTGAGTCCTTTGCCTGTTTTGAATTGGGTGGTTTTGTTGTTGACTTTCAGGAGTTCTTTATATATACTGGATAGTAATCCCTTATTAATAATGTCAGATTTGCAAATATTTTCTCCCATTTTGTGGATTGCCTTTTTACTGTATTGATAATGTTCTTTGATGTACAAAAGTTGTTAATTTTGATGAAGTTAATTTTATGCATCTTTTTGTCTTTTTTTGCCTGTGTTTTTGGTGTTATATTCAAGAAATCATCAACAAACTCAGTGTCATGAAGATGTCTACTTGTGTTTTCTTCTCAGAGTTTTAGAGTTTTAACTCTTACATTTGGGGTCTTTGATCCATTTTGAGTTAACTCTTGTGTATTGTATAGTGCTTAACTTATAAATACACATAATAATTGTTTTGTCTTTAGTATTATGAATATCTCTGAGTTTTCTTGTCAATTATTTCAGTGTTTACCTAGATAAAATCTGTTAACCAGGTGGTAATGATCTATTTTTTTTTCTCCCTTTTGCTGCCCCCCCCCCCTTTTCTTTTGAACTTCAGGTGCCCAGAATTGGATTAATTTTAATCCTTGGTTCATACACAGATTTTTCATTGATTCATGTGTGATCTGCTTTTGATTAACCTATTTTTAAATAGTATGCTCACATGAACTATTACCCAGGATATGAAAACATTGACTTTAGCTTATTAAATACCCAGAAGGAAAACTGAAATATGGACAGCAATTCTTTATACCTGCTGTAGTTGCACAGTACCAATTGTCTTTTGGTCCATCTGTTCTGTTTTTTCTTTCTTTCTTTTTTTTTTTTTTAAGTAGGCTCCACACCTAGCATGGAGCCCAATAGGGGCCTTGAACTCACAACCCTGAGATCAAAACCTGAGCTGAGATCAAGAGCTGGTCGCTTAACTGACTGAGCCACCCAGATATCCCAGTACTCTATTCTTTGAGCGCATTTATTTAGATGGTATCTTCTAAGTGGTTTTCTTATGTTGATGCCACTTTCACCAGTATAGCTATTATTTTAAAATGGTCACAGATTAATACATTACATACCAAAAAATCTTCATAATACCTCAGCAAATTAATAATAAATAACATTTATTGAGTGCTTACTAGGTATCTCATTTGAGTCTCACAACAAGCATATGAAGTAGGTATTTTGCAGCACGTAGCCAAGGTGGCATTAGTTAGCATGTGATGGAAGGGGAGTTTGACTCCAGGCAGACTGATCTCACAGCCTGTACTATATTTATAGTCCTGTTAAGTTTAAACTTCTACCATAACAGGGTTATGTGGGATCCAACTAGGTTGGTTACATAAAATGCTTGTTGTAAGGCTAATGAAGGGACCAGGGGGAACCTATGAAACTAGCTGGCAGAGAATTTTGGGGTCTAGCTGCACAATTTTTTTTTTTTAAGATTTTATTTATTTGACAGAGAGAAATACAGTCATTGAGGGAACACAAGCAGGGGGACTGAAAGTGGGAGAAGCAGGCCTCCTGCCGAGCAGGAAGCCCGATGTAGGGCTCGATCCCGGGTCTCCGGGATCATGACCTGGGCCTAAGGCAGTCGCTTAACCAACTGAGCCACCCAGGCGCCCTTCTAGCTGCGCAATTTAAATTCTTTCTTATTTGGGCTGTGGTGTAAGCTTCCTAACTTGGCTGTAGCATTTTTGGGAACAGTTCTGGGGTTCGCTAGGACTTTTACAATAGTGGAGATTTTAGGATCCATAATTGACTTGGCTTCCTTTTGACCAAATAGAGTGGGGATGTAATGGTGATGCCAGGAATCATCCTCTCTCAACTGCTTCCCTGGTGAGTTTACCTCCCTTCTTTAACCAGGGTCTTGCCGTCATCTCCATGGCTTACTCCAGGTGCTGTGGATAATAACTTTAGCCCTTCCCTCTTGAGGGTAGAGGTTGGGCAGAAGATGGGAGCCAATCATCAAACTTGTATCTAAATTTGAAATGCAGTTGTCTAGAAGTCTGTAGCCTTTCTGAGCGTTGTCATTGCTCTCCAGCCAAAAGTATCTTTGTGTTCCTGTTTTCTTAACTGTCCCCACAGATGGTAGTGGGGTGTCTTCTGCAGCTCAGATTTGCCTTCCCAAGGTGACATTGTAGAAAGTATTTCTCCATCATCCCACTTTACTTGTCTTTCCATTGCTGACCCAACTCCACCAGGAGTGACTTGAAATTTGGGGATGCCAGAATTTGTTTTTTAAAAAAACTTTGTAGAATTAAATTTGCATGAATTCAAATTGCATGAGGGGACCTTAAAGTTGGAGAGGGAATACAATATCATTTTCTTTTCTTTGCTGGACTTTTTGTGGCAAGACTCATGGTAAAACTTGTAGTGTTTCAGTTGTGTAGGCCATAGATTCTCTAGATAGAATTGTTAAAGTGTTCTGATATTTAATTAATGTCAGTTTTTCACATACCCTCTTTGGGGCTTAGGCGTCAAGAACATTCCACATATCCTTTACTAAATTAATTTTTTTAGAGAGAGAGGGAGAGAGTGGGAGAGGGTCAGAGGCAGAGGGAGAGAAAGAATCTTGAGCAGGCTCCCAGCACACAGCCTGACACAGGGCTCCATCTCATGACCCTGAGATCATGACCCGAGACAAAACCAAGAGTCAGATGCTTAACTGAGCCACTTAGGTGTCCCCCACACAATCTTTAATGTACATTTTTTGGCCTTTAGAAGTCATTCATCTAACATTATTTTAATTTTCCTCAAATCTATGTATCTTCCAAAGAGCACCATAACTAAATATGGCATTTGACAAAAAGCTGACCAACTGGAATGACAGGAAGGGTGTTTCTGAGCATGCTAATTCATGATTCTGTAGCGATTCTGTGGGATTGATGTATGAATTTGTTGATGTTGTATATTTGAATATCAGATGTATTATTGAGACCTGTACTGTTGTTATTCATATTGTAACACTTTCTTTCAAAACCCCCAATTTTAACGATTTTATTGAGAGCCTGAGCTTCTCTTTGTGGCACAGCAGTGCTGAAAGCTGAACAAGGAGGTGGATTTGTTGGGTTTGGATTGGGGTAGTGCAGGTTCCAGTTATATCTTTGCTATTTACTAGCCGTGTGATACTGGGAAAGTTCCTTAATCTCTTGGAACCTTAACTTTCTTATCTATGAAGGCAGTCCAATTTACCACTGCACCAAACATAGGTATTTTATTATGTTTGGTACAGTGGTAAACTGGACTGTTTCTTAATTTGTTTTTGATGCTTAATTATTAGTATATAGAAATAATGCCGTAGTAGTTTTAAATGCAAATGTAAGGACATTGAACCCATGTGCCATCACTGAAATTATGCAATTTATATTTAACTGTTCATGCATGTGTATATATTTTGTCCTCACCAGAATAGTGGAAATGCTGCACAAAAACTCAACTGTTTTTTTTAAAGTTTTATTGAGATGTGATTCATGTATCATATAATTCACCCAGTTCAGTGGTTTTTAATATATTTAAGAGTTGTGTAGCCATCACCACAATCTAATCCTAGAATTTATTTATCTCTAGGAGAAACCCTATACACATTAGCAGTCATTCCCCATTTCCCCCTGAATTCTCTTCCCTCCAGTCCTAGGTAACAGCTAATCTACTTTCTGTGTGGATTTGCCTATTCTGGATATCTCATATAAATGGAATCTTGCAGTATGTGTGTTTTGGTGTGTCTAGCTTCATTCGGTTATCATGATGTTTTCAGGATTCATCCACATTGTATTATGCATCAGTACTTCATTCTTTTTTGTGGTCAAATAGTATTTCATCATATGGATGTGTCACATTTTGTTTATTCATTCTTTAGTTGATGGATCTTTAGGGTTTTTCCACTTTCTGACTGTGAACATTCATGTACAAGTTTTTGTGTGGATATATGTTTTCATTTTTCTTGGATGGAATTGCTGGGTCATATGATACCTCTGTGCTTAATATTCTGAGGATCCATCAAACTGTTTTCCAAAGTTGAAACACCATTTCACATTTCTCTCTACAAATGTTTCAGTTTTTCTACATCCTCTTTAATGTTTGTTATTAATTGCCATTTTACTTTTTTAAAAAGATTTTATTTATTTGGCATAGAGACAGAGAGAGCACAAGCAGGTGGAGTGGCAGGTAGAAGGAGAGGGAGGCAAGGGGAGAAGAAGTAGGCTCCCCGCTAAGCAGAGAGCCCGACATGGGGCTCGATCCCAGGACCATTGGATCATGACCTGAGCCGAAGGCAGACACTTAACTGACTGAGCCCCCTAGGAGCCTCTTGATTTTTTTTTAAGATTTTTTTAAAAAAATATTTTATTTATTTATTTGACAGACAGAAATACAGCTAGAGAGAGAACACAAGCAGGGGGAGTGAGAGGGAGAAGCAGGCTTCCCACCGAGCAGGAAACCCGATGTGGGGCTCAATCCCGGGTCTCTGGGATCATGACCTGAGCCGAAGGCAGTCACTTAACCAACTGAGCCACCCAGGCGCCCCCCCCCCCCTTTTAAAAAGATTTTATTTACTTATTTGACAGAGAGAAAGACAGTAAGAGAGGGACTACAAGCACGGGGAGCGGGAAAGGAAGAAGTAGGCTTCACACCAAGCAGGGAGCCCAAGCCCAAGGCGGGGCTCCATCCCAGAACCCTGGGATCCTAACCTAAGCTGAAGGCAGATGCTTAACTTAGCCATCCAGGTGCCAGCCGCCTGGATTTTTAATTGTAGTCATCCTAGTGAGTATGAGGTGTTATCTCATTGTGTATGTGTGTGTTTTAAAGTTTTAAGTAATCTCTACCCCCATGTGGGGCTTGAACTTAAACCCCAAGATCAAGAGTCACTCTCTGTTCTGAGACAACCACACACCCCTCATTGTGGTTTTGATTTGCTAATGACTAATGATGTTGAACATCTTCCCATCTGTTTATTGGTTATTTGCGTATCTTTGGAGGAATGTCTCTATTCAGCCTTTGTCCTTTTTCAAATTGGGTTCTTTTTTTTCTTCTTACTATTGAGTGTAAGAAATCCTTATGTATTTTGGACATAATGCCCTTATCAAACATATGACTTGCATATATTTTCTTCTATGGGTCATCTTTTCACTTTCTTGATTGTGCCACAAAAGTTTTTAATCTCGTTGATATACAATTCACCTATAAAATTTTTTGTTACTTTTGTATTTATGTCATATTTTAGAAGGCCTTGCTAGCCAAAGGTCATAAAGTCTCGTACTTTTTCCCAAGAATTTTACAATTATAGCATCACATTTATATCTGTGATTCACTTTGAGTTAATTCTTGTGTATGGTAAAGAAAGGGGCATATCTTTTTTGGTGAGCTGTCTCTTCAGATCTCTAGCTCACTTTTTTATTAGGTTGTTTTTTGAGTTTTAAGAGTTCTTTCTATATTTTGGGTTCAACTTCTTTAACTGGCTGTGTGTTTTGTACAAATTTCCACCAGCCTGTGGCTTGTCTTATCTTACCAGTATCTTTTACAGAGCAGAAGTTTTATATTTTTAATTATAATCCCATCCAATTTATTATTTTGTCATGGACTATGCTTTTCAAGTCATATCTAAAAAGTCATTGCCAAACCCAGGATCACCTGCAGTTTTTGCAGTTTTGTGTTTTACGTTTAAGATTGTGGTTATTTTGAGTTAGTTTTGGTGAAAGTTATAAGGTCTGTGTCTAAATTTTCTTTATATATATATTTTAAATTTAAATTCAGTTAGCTAACATAGTATTTCATTAGTTTTAAATTAGTTTCATTAGTTTTAAATAATTGGTCAGTTATGTATAACACAGTGCTCATCACATGACATGCCCTCCTTAATGCCCATCACCCAATCACTCCATCCCCCCAACCATGTCCCCTTCCGCAACCCTCAGTTTGTTTCCTGTAGTTAAGAGACTCTCATAGTTTTTCTCTGGTTACTTCTCATGCAGTTTTCCCTCCCTTCCCCTATGATCTTTGGTACTGTTTCTTATATTCCACATATTAATGAAACCATATGATAATTGTCTTTATTTGATTGACTTATTTCTCTTAAGCATAACACCCTCCAGTTCCATCCACGTAGATGTAAATGGTAAGTATTCATCCTAATGGCTGACTGATATTCCTTTTTGTGTATATATGTCTGTATACAGACATCCCCCTGCCCCCCACATCTTCTTTATCCCTTCATCTGTTGGTGGACATCTACTCTTTCCACAGTTTGGCTGTTGTGGACATTGCTGCTATAAACACTGGGGTGCAGTGGCCCCTTTGGATCACTACATTTGTATTTTTGGGGTAAATACCCAGTAGTGCGATTGCTGGGTCGTAGGCTAGTTCTATTTGCAGCTTTTTGAGGAAATGCCACACTGTTTTTCCAGAGTGGTTGCACCAGCTTGCATTCCCACCAACAGTATAGGAGTGTTCCCCTTTCTCTGCATCCTCACCAACATTTGTCATTTCCTGACTTGATAAATTTAGCAATTCTGACTGATGTGAGGTCGTATCTCATTGTGGTTTTGATTTGTATTTCCCTGATGTTGAGTGATTTGGACCATTTTTTCATGTGTCCGTTGGCCATTTGGATGTCTTCTTTGGAGAAGTGTCTGTTCATGTCTTCTGCCCATTTCTTGACTGGATTATTTGTTCTTTGGGTGTTGAGTTTGATAAGTTCTTTATAGATTTTGAATAGTAGCCTTTTATCTGATATGTCATTTGCAAACATCTTCTCCCATTCTGTTGGTTTTTTGGTTTTGTCGACTGTTGCCTTTGCTGTACAAAAGCTTTTTATCTTGATGAAGTCCCAGTGGTTCATTTTTGCCTTTGAAGACATGTCCAGCAAGAAGTTGCTGCAGCTGAGGTTGAAGGGTTGCTGCCTGTGTTCTTCTCTAGGATTTTGATGGACCCCTGTCTCACAGTTAGGTCTTTTATCCATTTTGAGTCTATTTTTGTGTATGGTTCAAGGAAATAGTACAGTTTCATTCTTCTCTAGTGGCTGTCCAATTTTCCCAACACCATTTGTTGAAGAGACTGCCTTTTCCCCTTTGGATAATCTTTCCTGCTTTGTTAAAGATTAGTTGACCATAGAATTGAAGGTCCTTTTCTGGGTTCTTTATTCTGTTCCATTGATCTTTGTGTCTGTTTTTGTGCCAGTACCATACTGTCTCGATGATTATAGCTTTATAATAGAGCTTGAAACCTGGAATTGTGATGCCACCAGGTTTGGTTTCTTTTTCAACATTCCTTTAGCTATTCTGGTCTTTTCTGATTCCATACAAATTTTGGGATTATTTCTTCCAGTTCTGTGAAAAAAGTTGATGGTATTTTCATAGGGATTGCATTGAATATGTAGATTGCTCTAGGTTAGTGTAAACATTTTAACAGTATTTTTTCTTCTAATCCATGAAGATGGAATGTTTTTCCATTTCTTTGTGTCTTCCTTAGTTTTGTTCATGGGTGTTCTATAGTTTTCTGAGTACAGATCCTTTGCCTCTTTGGTTAGGTTTATTCCTAGGTGTCTTACGGTTTTTGGTAAAATTGTAAATGGGATTGATACCTTAATTTCTCTTTCTTTGGTCTCATTGTTAGTGTATAGAAATGCAACTGATTTTTGCGCATTGATTTTAGATCCTGCCAACTTTGCTTAATTCCTGTATGAGTTGTAGCACTTTTGGGATGGAGTCTTTTGAGTTTTCCATGTAGATTATCATCTGCGAAGAGTGGGAGTTGGACTTCTTCTTTGCCAATTTGGAAGCCTTTTATTTCTTTTAATTGTCTGATTGCTAAGGCTAGGAATTAGCAGTACTTCAGTACTACGTTGAACAGCAGTGGTGAGAGTAGATCCTGCCGTGTTCCTGACCTTATGGGAAAAGCTCTCAGTTTTTCCCCGTTGAGTAGGATATTCTGTGGACTTTTCATATATGGTTTTAATGATGTTGAGGTATGTTCCCTATATCCCTACACTGTGAAGGGGCTTTTTTTTTTTTTTTTAAGATTTTATTTATTTATTTGACAGAGAGAAACACAGCTAGAGAGGGTACACAAGGAGGGGAAATGAGAGAGGGAGAAGCAGGCTTCCTGCCGAGCAGGGAGCCCGATGTGGGGCTCGATCCAGGACTCTGGGATCATGGCCTGAGCTGAAGGCAGACACTTAACGATTGAGCCACCCAGGCGCCCTTTGAAGAGTTTTAATCAAGAAGGGATGCTGTACTTTGTCAAATGCTTTTTCAGCATCTTTTGAGAGTATCATATGGTTCTTGTCCTTTCCTTTATTTATGTAGTGTTGATTTGCAGATGTTGAACCACCCTTGCAGCCCAGGAATAAATCCCACTTGGTTGTGGTGAATAATCCTTTTAATGTACTGTTGGATCCTATTGTCTAGTATTTTGGTGAGAATTTTTGCATCCATGTTCATTGGGGATATTGGCCCCCCCTCCTTTTTGGTGGGGTCTTTGTCTGGTTTTGGGATCAAGGTAATGCTGACCTCATAGAGTTTGAAAATTTTCATTCCATTTCTATTTTTTGAAACAGCTTCAGAAAAATAGATATTACTTCTGTAAATATTTGGTAGAATTCCCCTGAGAAGCCATCTGACCCTGGGCTTTTGTTTCTTGGGATATTTTTGATGACTGCTTCAATTTCCTTGCTGGTTATGGGTCTGTTCAGGTTTTCAGTTTCTCCCTACTTCAGTTTTGGTAGTTTACATGTCTCTAGGAATGCATTCATTTCTTCCAGATTACCGAATTTGTTGGCATATAGTTGCTCATAATATGTTCTTAAAATTGTTTATATTTCTTTGGTGTTTGTGATCGCTCCTCTTTCATTCATCATTTTATGTATTTATGTCCTTTCTCTTTTCTTTTTGATCAGTCTGGCCAGGGGTTTATCCAGTCTTATTCATTCTTTAAAAGAACCAGCTTTGGGGCACCTGGGTGGCTCAGTTGGTTAAGCCACTGCTTTCGGCTCAGGTCATGGTCCTGGAGACCCAGGATCGAGTCCCACATCGGGCTCCCTGCTTGGCGGGAAGCCTGCTTCTCCCTCTCTCGCTCCCCCTGCTTGTGTTCCCCCTCTGGCTGTGTTTCTCTCTGTCAAATAAATAAAATCTTAAAAAAAAAAAAAAAGAACCAGCTTCTAGTTTCATTGATCTGTTCTACTATTCTTTTGCTTTCTATAGAGTTCATTGATTTCTGCTCTAATCTTTATTATTTCTCTTCTGCTTGGCTTAGGCTTTTTTTGCTGTTCTTTCTCCAGCTCCTTTAGGTGTAAGATTAGCTTATGTATTTGAGACTTTTCTAATTTTTTGAGAAAGGCTTGTATTGTTATGTACCTCTCTCTTAGGACTGCCTTTGCTCTATCCCAAAGTACCTGAACAGTTGTATTTTCGTTTTCATTTGTTTCCATGAATTTTTAAAATTCTTCTTTAATTTCCTGGTTGACACATTCATTAGCAGGATGCTCTTTAACCTCCATGTAGTTCAGCTCTTTGCAAATTTCCTCTTGTGAATGAGTTCAAGTTTTATAGCATTATGGTCTGAAAATATGCAGGGGATAATCCCAGTCTTTTTGTACCATTTGAGACCTGATTTGTGACCCAGTATGTAATATGTTCTGGAAAATGTTCCATGTGCACTTGAGAAGAATGTGTATTCTGTTGCTTTAGGATGGACTGCTCTGTATATATCTGTGAAGTCTATCTGGTCTAGTCTGCCATTCAAAGCCCTTGTTTCCATGTTAATTTTCTGCTTAGATGATCTGCGCATTGCTGTGAGTGGAGTGTTGAAGTGTCCCCTACTATTACTGTATTATTATCAATGTGTTTCTTTAATTTGGTTATTAATTGGCTTATATAATGGACTGTTCCCAAATTAGGCACATAAATATTTATAATCATTAGCTCTTCTTGTTGGATAGGCTCTTTGAGTATGATAATAGTGTCCTTCTGGATCCCTTACTACAGTCTTTGGTTTAAAATCTAATTCGTCATGTAAGAATTGCCACCTCAGCTTTCTTTTGAGATCCATTGACATGATAAATTGTTCTCTACCCCCTTACTTTCAATGTGGAAGTGTCTTTAGGTCTAAAACGAGTCTCTTGTAGATAGCACATGGATGGGTCTTGCTTTTTTTAAAATCCAGTCTGATGCCTTGTGTCTTTTGATTGGAGCATTCAGCCCATTTACATTCAGAGCCAGTATTGAAAGATATAAATTTAGTGCCATTGTATTCCCTGTTTCTGTAGATTGTTTCTGTTTCTTTCTGGTCTATGTTACTTTTGGTGTCTCTCTTTGCTTACAGGATCCCCTTTAATATTTCTTGTAGGGCTCGTTTAGTGGTCACAAATTCTTTTAATTTCTCTTGTCCTGGAAGCTCTTTATCTCTCCTTCCATTCTGAAATACAACCTTCCTGGATAAAGTATTCTTGGCTGCATGTTTTTCTCATTTAGTACCCTGAATATATCATACCAGCCCTTTCTGGCATGCCAGATCTCTGTGGATAGGTCTGCTGCCAGCATAATGTTTCTTTTCCTGTAGGTTAAGATCCCCTTGTCTTGAGCTGCTTTCATGATTTTTCTTTATTTCTGAAATTTGCAAGCTTCACTGTTATGTTGGGGTATTGATTTTTTTTTAATTGATTTTGAGAGAGGTCCTTTCTGCCTCTTGGACTTTAATGCCTTTTTCCTTCCCCAGATTAGAGAAGTTCTCAACTATGATTTGCTGAAATATACCTTCTGTCCCTCTCTCTCTTTCTTCTTTTTCAGGGACCCCAGTAATTCTAATATTGTTTCACTTTATGGTATCACTGCCCTTCCCTCCACTGATGCTTGCTCTTTCTCGCTCTCTCTTGCACTCAAATAAATAAAATCTTTTTTTAAAAAAAGAAGAAAGATTTTATTTATTTTTTTGACAGAGAGAGACACAATGAGAGAGGGAACACCAGCAGGGGGAGGGGGAGAGGGAGAAGCAGGCTTCCCATCAAGCAGGAAGCCTGATGTGGGGCTCGATCCCAGGACCTTGGGATCATGACCTGAGCCGAAGGCAGACGCTTAATGACTGAGCCACCCAGGCATCCCTAAATAAAATATTTTTAAAAAATATCAACCACAACCCAAGTGAAATACGCATGAGAGAAATCTGAAGAGATCAGAAACCAAAAAAGAAAAGATAAAGGAAAAATGAGGAAAAAATATAATCTCCCAGGTGGGCAACACAGGATGATTCACTTTGTCCTGGGTGTATTTGGTCTTTTTGTTAGAAGGCTCTAAATCCCACAATGCATGTTGTTACAGGAGTGGGCAAAGAGAACAAAGAAACATATTGGAGAGTAAGAACTATGTCCTAGCATACTTGGGAATTCAGTCTACAGCAACAACAGTTATTGACAGTGGGAAAAGATGGTTTATTTAATAAATTGTGTTGGCCATGTGTTAGCCTAATCACTCACCTTTTAGGAACAAAATGTGAACTTGAACTCTCATATCATATATAAGAAATAAGTTCCAGATGGATTAGAGACTTACGTGTAAAAATAATTTTTTGGGAGAACTAGCCTATACCTCTCATTACACATGCTGTGGAATATTTTGGAGCCAGTAAGAATGGAAAGCTATACACCAGACCATTCTTCCTGCTGGCTACCTGAGGAGATGGTAAAGTTGTCACGGAGAGTGTGTAACAAAAGTATGATTATAAGCCAGAAATAGAGAAAAAAATAAAAGATACTTCTACATTGGGTGCCTGGTGGCTCAGTATATTTGTGGGTCCATATCTGGACTCTGTATTCTGTTCCATTGGTCTATTTCTCTGTTTTTGTGCCAGTACCATGCTAGTCTTGGTAATCACAGCTTTGTAAAAAAGCCTAAAGTCAGGTAACAAGAGGCCCCCAACTTTGTTTTTCTTCTTCAGCTATTCCTTAGCAATCCAGGGTCTCTTTTGGTTCCATATAAATTTTAGGGTTGTTTGTTCCAACGCTTTGAAGAATGTTGGTGGAATTTTGATCAGAATGGCATTGAAAGTATAGATTGCTCTGGGCAGTATAGACATTTTGACAATGTTTATTCTTCTGATCCATGAGCATGGAAAGGTCTTCCATCTTTTTGTATCTTCTTCAATTTCTTTCATGAGTGTTCTGTAGTTCCTCGAGTACAGATCCTTGACTTCTTTGGTTAGGTTTATTCCTAAGTATCTTATGGTTTTTGGTGCTATAGTAAACAGAATCGATTCTCTGATTTCCCTTTCTGTATTTTCATTGTTAGTGTATAAGAACACAACTGATTTCTGTGCCTTGATTTTGTATCCTGCCACATAATCAAATTGTTGTATGAGTTCTAGTAGTTCGGGGGTAGAGTGTTTTGGGTTTTCCACATAGAGTATCATGTCATCTGCAGAGAGAGAGTTTGACTTCTTCTTTGCCAAGCTGGATACCTTTTATTTCTTTCTGTTGTCTGATTGCTGTTGCTAGGACTTCTAACACTATGTTGAACAGTAGTGGTGAGAGTGGGCATCCTTGCCTTGTTCCTGATCTCAGAGGGAAGGCTGTCAGTTTTTCCCCATTGAGGATGATATTCACTGTGGGTTTTTCGTAGATAGATTTTATGAGGTTGAGAAATGTTCCCTCTATCCCTATACTTTGAAGAGTTTTGATCAGGAACGGGTGTTGTATTTTGTCAAATGTCTTTTCTGCATCAATTGAGAGTACCATGTGGTTCTTCTCCTCTTACTGATTTGTTCTATCACGTTGATTGTTTTGCAAGTGTTGAACCACCCTTGCATCCCTGGGATAAATCCCACCTGGTCATGGTGGTAATCTTTTTAATGTATTGTTGGATCCTGTTGGCAAGGATCTTGTTGAGAGTCTTGGCATCCATATTCATCAGAGATACTGGTCTGAAGTTCTCCTTTTTGATGGGGTCTTTGTCTGGTTTGGGGATTAGAGTAATGCTGGCTTCATAGAAAGAGTCTGGAAGTTTTCCTTCTGTTTCTATTTTTTGAAAGAGTTTCAGGAGAATAGGTGTTATTTCTTCTTTGAATGTTTGGTAGAATTCCCCAGGGAATCCGTCTGGTCCTGGACTCTTGTTTTTGGGGAGGTTTTTGATCACTGCTTCAATCTCATTACTAGATATGGTCTATTCAAATTGTCAGTGGCTTCCTGTTTCAGTCTTGGAAGTTTATAGGTTTCTAGGAATGTATCCATCTCTTCTAGGTTGTTAAACTTATGGGCATATAATTGTTGATAGTAATTTCTGGTGATTGTTTCTATTTCCTTGGTGTTAGTTGTGGTCTCTCCCCTTTCATTCATCATTTTATTAATTTGGGTCTTCTCCCTTTTCTTTTGGATTAGTTTGGCCAATGGTTTATCGATCTTACTGATTCTTTCAAAGAACCAGCTTCTAGTTTTGTTGATGTGTTCTACTGTATCTCTCGTTTCTGATTCATTCATCTCTGCTCTAATCCTAATTATTTCCCATCTTATGTGAGGGGTTGGTTTAATTTTTTGTTGATTTTCCAGTTCTTTAAGGTGTAATGAGAATTGGTGTATTCGGGATTTTTCAATTTTTTTGAATGAGGCTTGGATGGCTATGAATTTCCCCCTTAGGACTGCCTTTGCTGTATCCCATAGGTTTTGGATCGATGTATCTTCATTCTCATTGGTTTCCATGAAGTGTTTCAGTTCTTCTTTGATTTCCTGGTTGATCCACAGATTCTTGAGCAGGATCGTCTTTAGCTTCCAAGTGTTTGATTTTCTTCTGAACTTTTTTGGTGGTTGAGTTCCAATTTCATGGCATTGTGGTCAGAGAATATGCAGGGAATAATCTCAATCTTCTGGTATCGGTTGAGCCCTGATTTGTGACCTAGTATTGGTCTATTCTAGAGAAAGTTCCATGTGCACTCGAGAAGAATGAGTATTCTGCTGTTT
The DNA here is from genome assembly GCA_004023965.1 of Spilogale gracilis. Classification (NCBI taxonomy): domain Eukaryota; kingdom Metazoa; phylum Chordata; class Mammalia; order Carnivora; family Mephitidae; genus Spilogale; species Spilogale gracilis. The sequence goes on from PITA01004562.1 coordinate 121,761, forward strand.
TAGGGTGGAATGTTCTGAATATATCTATGAGATCCAACTGGTCAATGTGTCATTCAAGGCTCTTGTTTCTTTGTTGATTTTCTGTTTAGATGATCTGTCCATTGCTGAGAGTGGTGTGTTAAGATCTCCTACAATTAATGTATTTGTATCAATATGATTGCTTATTTTGCTTAACAGTTGGCTTATGTAGTTGGGTGCTCCCATGTTGGGGGCATAAATATTTACAATTGTTAGATCTTCTTGGTGTATAGATCCTTTGAGAATGATGTAGTGTCCTTCTGTGTCTCTGACTACAGTCTTTAGATTAAAATCCAATTTGTCTGATATGAGAATCACTACCCTTGCTTTCTTTTGGGATCCGTTGGCATGAAAGATGGTCCTCCATCCCCTCACTTTCTTTTTTTTTTTTTTTTTTTTTTTTTTTTTAAAGATTTTATTT
>PITA01004563.1:0-66883 GCA_004023965.1 Spilogale gracilis
TTTTTTTTTTTTTAAAGATTTTATTTATTTGACAGAGAGAAACACAGCCAGAGAGGGAACACAAGCAGGGGGAGTGAGAGAGGGAGAAGCAGGCTTCCCGCCGAGCAGGCAGCCCGATGTGGGACTCGATCCCGGGTCTCCAGGATCATGACCTGAGCCGAAGGCAGTGGCTTAACCAACTGAGCCACTCAGGCGTCCCCAAGGTTACCTTTTTATCTCAAGGACTTACCTGCAGGGCGGAGCAAACATCTGCTTTTAACTTCCTGTGAATTGCCCTTTGCCTCTTTGAAGTCCCAAGCCCATATCCCATTCCTTAGCTCAGAAATGGCATACAAGCCTCAACTGCCCAAGTGTTTTTGGGTTTCACCTTTTAATGGGGCTTCTGTATATATTAAAATTAATTTTTTCCCTGTTAATGTGTTTTATGTCTATGTAATTCTTAGAGAACCTGGGAGGATGGAGGGAAAATTTTTCTGCCCTGACACTTGCCTAGGCATAAAATACTCCACAGAGAAACTGGTAACAGTAATTGCCTGGTCTAGTAAAAGCAATAGATATGAGAAGGTGAGGAACAGGAATAGGAAGAAATATAAGTTTTATAATTCTTTAAATATATGATTTAATCACACGAAGTTCCTTTAAAAGGTCATCATATCATTAAAGGACAATAGCAAAAAAAAGTGGCATTTTTCAGCTGTAACCATGAATTCAATAAAGATCCATGAGATTGAATTTTTAAGGATAAAATTTTCAAGGTCAGTGCTATAGTAATTCTGTATGGTGACTAACATAACATAATTTAAAAAAATACTATAGTATTTACTGCAACAGCTCTACTCTATATCCATGTGACCTCCTGAGCCCTCTTGAAAGTTATATGGGAGGGGAGCATTGCTGCTTTTTTGATTTGGGGTTTCTTGTTGTTTGTTTGAGGGTTTTTGTTTTTGTCTGTTTTCTGAGAGGAGGGGGAATAGGAGTTGTGGCCTGGCAAACAGAACACACTCAGGACCTATTTTGTTGACTGACTGAATGAATGAATGAATGGCTTTTCTACTATAAACACATATTGTTAGTCGCATCTTCTGGTATATCTTCCTGTTTTTAGGGTTAGTATCATAGAAAACAATGGCAGTATTGAACTAGCATTTGAACCAAGTTCTGCTTGGTTTAAAAACCATCCAAGGCGCCTGGGTGCCTCAGTGGGTTAAGCCTCTGCCTTCGGCTCAGGTCAAGATCTCAGGGTCCTGGGATCAGGCTCTCTGCTCAGCGGGGAGCCTGCTTCCTCCCCTCTCTCTGCCTGCCTCTCTGCCTACTTGTGATCTCTCTCTCTGTCAAATAAATAAATAAATAATCTTAAAAAAATCATCCAGAAATGTGTGTCTAGTGCTCAAAAAATAAGGTAGTAGCAGTTCTAGAATTGGCATTGATCTTGGACTCACATATTTCAATGTGAAAGAAGCATCAGTCCTCTGTCCTTAAATAATTGACCATTCCTGAGCCTTTGCCAGTGTGCCACTGGACAAATGGGCACCTTTGCACATACTGCTCGGGGTTATTAGGTGTAGTAAATATGGTAATGTAATCAGAGTGTCACCAAGTTCCCAACCTGTACTAAATGATCAATAAATATTAGCAGTTACTATTTTGTGGCAACCCTGAGTTGCTTACGGTGCATTTTTGCCTCTGAGACTTTACAGGGGCTTCAAAAATATCCCAGTTCTGTCGAGATTTTATTATTATTATTATCGTTATAGAAGCCACATGGTATGATGAAAAGAATGTGGCTCCTTTGTATGTTTGAGTAAGTTACTTAGCCTTTCAGGACTTTGGTCTCCTGAGGAGTAAGACACGAATCACAAAACCTTTTTCATAGAGTCCCTGTGAAAATAAAAGAAACAATATGTAAAGGGCTTTAGGCAGGGCATAGTAGGCGCTCACTAGGTGGTCTCTAATTCTGTAATAACCCAACGTCAGAGTTAAGGAACTAACACTGGGTCAGAGGCAGGAAAACTTCTCTGGTCAAGCAACAGGAGCAGGTGGCCTCAAGGGGACGGTTACCACAGGAAGCTACAAGGAGAAGTTGGAGGGATGGCAGGTCCACTTGCTTCGATGCCTCAGGCTTCCCACCTCCATTGGAAAAATTGCAAGTATTGAAGTTAGAGGAGGAAGAATTCATTAGAAATCAGGAATAAATGAAGCCTTTACGAGAAAAGCAAGGGGAGGAAAGATCAAAGGTGAATGATCTGAGGGTAGCCAGTTCCTACCCAACATTGGTAGGAACCTTGGAAGAGGTCACTGATGATCAAAGACACACCGTCGTGTCTATATCTGTGGGCTGAAACCACATCAGAGTTTCTCTTCCTACCCAACATTGGTAGGAACCTTGGAAGAGGTCACTGATGATCAAAGACACACCATCGTGTCTATATCTGTGGGCTGAAACCACATCAGAGTTTCTCATTTGTAGACAACAATCTCCTAGAACCCAGCTCCTTGGTCCTGCTCAACCACAAGGTGCATGCTGGGATAGGGGTGACACAGATCCCATGGTCACAGCGATGTGGGGCAACATCCCTCCAGGAGATCTATGCTGTTATTGAGGGTCAGACAACCAAATCGGGGAATTAAATCGCTGAGTTTCCTCTTGCTCATTCTGAATGTTATGGGGGAAACATGGATATGAGGCCCCCAAGGAAGTCATTCTCTGTGGTTGTCCAGGCACAGGTAAAACCTTATTAGCCAAAGCAATAGCCACCCACTTGCTTGAGCACAGCTGGCTCTGAATTATTCAGAAGTACCTCACTGACGGGCCCAGACTCTTATAGGAGTTGTTTCAAGTTGCTGAAGAACATGTATCGTTCATCATTTCTATTGATGAAATTGATGCTCTTGGGACAAAATGTTATCACTCAAATTCTGGCAGTGAGAGAGAAATTCAACAAACATTAGAACTGTGGAAGCTGATGAATTGATGTGATTCAAGGGAAGACGTGCAAGTTATCAGGGCCACAAACTGAGTAAGAAATTTGGATCCAGCACTTATCAGATAAGGCCACATTGACAGGGAGAGCAAGGTCCCACTGCCCAGTGTAAGGACTAAGAAGTACGATTCATGCAAGCAGGATGATGCTGGCAGCTGGTGATGCAACTCTAAACGACTTGATCTTGGCTAAAGCTGACCTCCCTAGTGCTGACATCAACGTCATCTGTACAGAAGCTAGTCTGATGACCTCCAGAGAACGTAGAATGAAGTAACAAATGAAGATGTCAAAAAAATCTAAAAACGTTTTTATGAAAAACAAGAAGGCACCTTTCTGTCTTTAGCGAACCACAATTGCCTTCAAAGAAGTGGTTAGGAGGGTCCCAGCCCCTTGGAGATATATGACTAGGGAGATGTCCCAAAGGAATTCATATTCGAGTTGATCCTTTCTTAGCAAAACATCCTATGTATCTTTAAAAATGTTTTTTATTCAAGTGTAATTAACGTATGTGTGATATTAGAGGACTATGATACAATGATTCAATAATCCTACACACTACTCAGTGCTCATCATATTAAGTGTACTCTTAAGCCTCTTGACCTATCATCCTTTGTAGCTTTAAAAAAAAAAAAAGATTTTATTGGGGCACCTGGGTGGCTCAGTTGGTTAAGCGACTGCCTTCGGCTCAGGTCATGATCCCGGAGACCCGGGATCGAGTCCCACATCGGGCTCCCTGCTCAGCGGGAAGCCAGCTTCTCCCTCTCTCACTCCCCCTGCTTGTGTTCCCTCTCTGGCTGTGTTTCTCTCTGTCAAATAAATAAATAAAGTCTTTTAAAAAAAAAAAGGATTTTATTTATCTGAGAGAGAGAGAGTGAGTGAGAGAGAACATGAGAGGGGAGAAGGTCAGAGGGAGAAGCAGACTCCCCGTGGAGCTGAGCGCCCGATGCGGCACTGGATCTCAGGTCTCCAGGATCATGCCCTGAGCTGAAGGCAGTGGCTTAACCAACTGAGCCACCCAGGCGCCCCTGGATAGGTCTTTCAAATAAAAATTTATCTCTGGTAATAGCTCTCTTTCTGTGCCAGGTACCCTATCGAAATTCTTTTAGGTGATTTGGGAGAAATAAAAGTTTTTCTCAAGTCTGCCTTCAACTCAAAATAACCCACAACCCAAAATGCCGTATTTCAGAGTCACATAGTTTGCCCCTCCCCTCAGTCCCACCTTGGAAACTTCCCCAAGAAGTCTCACGATCCTGAAGTCGAGTTACTGGATCGCTCCACCTCTCTGAACTACTCTTAATACTGAGAATAGGTCAGGTTGGCTACACAGTTTTATCTCATTTCAGGAGGTGGGGATTCAGGTGGGCTCCCAAAGTTAGGGCTATGGTACAAGAGGCATTTCTATGGAAACAAAAGAAAAACCATGATTAATCACTGGAGCAGATTATAATCCCCGTTTCTGAGTTCTGAAGGCAGTGAGACTGGAAGATTTGTAGAGGTCTGGCTCAAAATACCTTCACGCAGAGGCAGTCAGACAGATTTTTCTGGTTTGTAGTTTGAATGTCACTGGTGCTCTTACTGAGGGGCAACAGGCCTGATTGTCCATACATGAACTGTTGTGGTGATCTCTCTGAAGTTTATATCAAGTTGTTCAACTTTAGCTTCCTTGGCTTCAGAACAATGACAGTTTTAGTTCTGAAGGATTCCATGTCAGAAGGGTGGGAGGAAAGCTGGAAACATTAGTTTGGAGAGTTTAGCCAAATATTGGAGGAAACTAGAAAAATTCAGGATCTAGGACAGTTTAAAGGCAGAAAACAAAATCTCAAAGACAACTACAATTTGATATCCACAAAGGCATATTAATGAAACATAATTTTTCTCTTTACAATCTCCCCCATTTTTATCAAAGATAACCAGAGCAAGACTAATGCATCGGCAGACCAAGTCTAGTTTCAATCAGCTTGGCCTGATCATTTATACAAGTGCAGCAAGAATAGTGATTGACCATATAGGTTCTTTTAAATCTACTTTGCTGGAACTTTCCATAAGGAATCTCAGATTGAACTTTTATTTTCCTATTTTTAATTTTTTTTTATTATGTTAGTCACCATAGAGTGCATCATTCGTTTTTTGTTTTTTTTAAGATTTTATTTATTTATTTGACAGAGAGAAACACAGTGAGAGAGGGAACAGAAGCAGGGGGAGTGAGATTTCCATGGAACTGTATTGGCTCCATGAAGTCAGTATTAGCTACCTAAAGCTGTCTGGCCATGGGGGCACCTAACTGGCTAAGACAGAGGAGCATCTGACTCTGGATCTCAGGGTCGTGAGTTTGAGCCCCACGTGTGGTGTAAAGATCACTTAAATAAAAAAATAAAAGAAACTTTTTAAAAAAGCTGTCTGGTCATAGCTGAATCTATGTACACCTTTCTCAAATGTGACATTCCAGTCAAAACCTTGGTAATATAATCTATGTTTCCAACTATGTCCTGTTACAAGGAGAACATATTCTTATTGACCTTATGTGAATAATTCTGCTGCCATGAAAGTAAGAAAACTCACTCGCTAGGAGTTACCAAATTCTAGAGGGACCAGGTAGGGAGAAAAATTGTTTCATCTTCACAAAAGTGTATCTTACCAAATTGTTGATAACTTGAGAGGAAAGAGAAAAAGATTTCCTTAAATCTGGAGGGAAAAAAAGCCATAAAAATGTCTCCCAAAGTCATAAAGATTATCATCATTCATTTCCAAATAATTTTTTTGTTTTGACCAATTATTTAATTTTTTATCTCAAATTCCTTTTACTTTTTTATTCTTTTTTAAATTTAAATTCAATTAATTAACATATAAAGTATTACTTGTTTCAGGGGTAGAGGTCAGTGATTCATCAGTTGTATATAATACCCAGTGCTCATTGCAGTACATGCCCTCCCCAATGTCCATCACCCCACTATCCCATTCACCCATCCCCCTCCCCTCCCAGAGACCCTCAGTTTGTTTCCTGAGATTAAGAGTCTCTTTGGTTTGTCTCCCTCTCTGGTTTCATCTTGTTTCATTTTTTTCCTCTCTTCCTCTATCATCCTCTGCCTCGTTCCTTAAATTCCACATATCAGTGAGGTCATATGATAATTGTCTTTCCCTGATTAACTTATCTCACTTAGCATAATACCCTCTAGTTCCATCTACAGCATTGCAAATGGCAAGATTTCATTTTTGATGGCTGATAATATTCGTGTGTGTGTGTGTGTGTGTGTACACACACACACATATGTATCACGTCTTTATCCATTCATCTGTCTGTGGACATCTGGGCTCTTTCCTTTGGCTATTGTGGACATCACTGCTATAAACGTTGGGGTACAGGTACCCCTTCAGATCACCACATTTGTATCTTTGGGGTGAATATCCAGTAGTGCCATTGCTGGGTCATAGGGTAGCTCTATTTTCAACTTTTTGAGGAAACTCCATACTGTTTTCCAGAGTGGCTGCTCCAGCTTGCATTCCTATCTTTTACAAATAATTAATACTTGTTCCACCTGAATCCAGCTTTTTAATTGGCTCTGGAAATTCTTACCCAGCACAGTTTGAGGATTTTGTTTGTTTGTTTTGGTAAAGGTTTTTATTTTATTTTATTTTACGTTATTTTAAAGTAGGCTTCACTCCCAGCATAGAGATTGAACTCACAATGCTCTACCCTCTCTCTCTCTCTCTCAAATAAATGAAAATTTAAAAAATTTTCTAAAAACTAAAAAAACCTCTCCGACTTGTGCTCTCTGCCCTCTCTGTCTTCAAATAAATAAATTTTTTAAAAATTAAAAAAAAATTTTTTTAAGGAGTACCTCGGTGGCTCATATGGTTAAATGTCTGCCTTTGGCTCAGGTCAGGATCCAAGGGTCCTATGATCGAGTCCCATGATGGGCTCTCTGCTCATCAGAGAGTCTGCTTCTCCCTCTCCCTCTATCCCTCCTCCTTCTTATGCTCTCTCTCCCTTTCTCAAATAAATATTTTTTTAATTTCTTAAAATTACAAAAAAGAAGTTACATGCTCTCCCAACTGAGCCAGCCAGAGGCCCCCATTACCCAGCCCAGTTTTATAGTCTCAAGTTATAAGAAACCTGAACTTGTCAAGAGTACTTCTCTTGAATTTTCTTAAAGGAGTACTTTTGCAAGAATACTTTGCAGAGCATCAGAGTTGAACAACTATCTGTTAATGACAAAATAATTTTAAATGTCCATTTTGTTAAAGATCTGATGAGAGTTCAGTATAGTGGAATTAACACATAAGTGTGGTTATTTGTATGACATAAAATATAGTAACTAGATTTATGACTGATAACATGTTGGTACATATCAGAATTTTAAGACTTTTGTACAATTTCTAGAATTTTTATATTAATAATATCAATACCATACAATATAAACTAATAAGGTTTATCACCATTTGATAATTCTTCCCTTGTAATTTAACAAACCAAAGAAACCCAACTGTATTAATAGCTTTCTTTTTATAAGGAGAGAGAACAAATCTTTTGAGATATTCCAGGGACCCTCTGGAAATTCTCAAAACTTAGTTTGAGGTGTAAAACTATATATATTTTTTTTCTTTCTTTTTTTTTTTTTTGTGGAGAAAGAGAGGCAAGTGCAAGTGGGAGAGGGTAAGGGAGAGAGAATCTTCAGCAGACTCCACACTGAGAGGGGAGCGCAATGCAGGGCTTGATGCCATGACCCTGAGATCATGAACTGGGCTGAAACCAAGAATTGGATTCTCAACGAACTGGGCCACCTAGATGCCCCTGAGCTCAAAAAAGATTTTACTGAGAATTTGATTCTGGAAACTTGGTCAAAAATATTCAAGTGGTCTGGACACTTGACCAAAATGAGGTCACAGATCACTAGGAAACAATACTTAATTATCTATTGAACCAAAATGACAAAAGATTTTAAGGGCAAATATAAAATGTTAAGTAATTCTGAGCAAAACCGATGAAAGACCTAATAAAGCACAGAAAATTATTTTGATAAAACACAGAATCTCTGCTTTCTAGGCAGATTATTTAAAAGGTAAACTTCTTTTGCAGTCTGTTACCAACAGCAAACCAAAAGTCCAAGGAAACTTTGTCCTTTTAAGAAAGAGAAAACCAATTCTAATTTTGCACCAGCTTTTTTTAATATTAAAACTCACTTAACTGGGACGTCTGAGTGGTTCAGTCAGTTAAGTGAAAGACTCTTGGTTTCTGTTCAGGTTATGATCTCAAGGTTATGAGATTGAGCCCCTGTTGGGCTCTACACTCAGCGGGGAGTCTGCTTGGGATTCGCTCTCTGACCCTCCCCCACTGCTCACCCACACATTCTCTTTCTCTCCTGCCTCTCTCTAAAATAAATAAATCTTGAAAAAAATAAAATAAGGGACACCTGGGTGGCTCAGGTCATGATCTCAGGGTCGTGGAATTGAGTCTTGCATCAGACTCTGTGTTTGGTTGGGAGCCTGCTTCTCCCTCTGCCTGCTTTGTCTGCCACTCTCCCTGCTTGTGCGTGCTCTCTCTCGCTCTCTCTGACAAATAAATAAATAAATATATAAAATCTTCAAAAAATAATAATAAAATAAAATAAAATTCAATTTAATTAAATTTATTCTAACAAGTGTGGTGTGACCACACATTGATTTTTCTTGGGATGCCTGGGTGGCTCAGTCAGTTAAGTGTCTCCCTGCTCAGCGGGAAGTGTGCTTCTCCCTCTCCCTTGGTTGCTCCCCCTGCTGGTGTGCTCTCTCTCTCTCTCTCTCTCTCTCTCTCTGTCAAATAAATAAAATTGTTAAAAATGAATAAATAAATAAATAAGTTTCTTTCCAAAATTGTTTTTCTATAAACTTCTACAACTTTCTTTTCCTTCAACAAAAAGTATTTCCTTTCCTCATACCTTCTTTTACCAAAAACACACATCCTACTTTCCTTGCATATGGAACTATTTCCCTTATTATTTCTAATAACTTTAAATACATATATTAATTAGAATTTTAACCCTTAAAAATCTAAATTTCTAGTGAAAACTAAGAATAAGCAATTTTGAATTGTATTATACTGGTATTCTTTAGATTAGCAAATTTATCAATACATTTCATAATTTCTAGAAACATGCTTCTTCACAGTATAATCTCTTGACATGACAAGACCTAAAGACCCAAATATCTTTAATTCTATTCTAACAAATTCAACTGAGTAAAATTTAAACAACTGATTAGAAAGATTCATGAATAGAACAGTGCCCAAGGAGCTATACAAAATGGAAGGCTTTGCGGACACCTGGATGGCTCAGTCAGTTGGGCATTCAGCTCTAGAGTTCAGCTCAGGTCATGATCTCAGGGTTTGGGGATGGAGCCCCACATCAGTCTCCGTGCTCAAGGAGGAGTCTGTTTGGATTCCCTTCGACTCAGGTCATGATCCCAGAGTCCTGGGATAGAGCCGTGCATCAGGCACCCTGTTCTGCAGGAAGCCTGCTTCTCCCTCTCCCACTCCCCCTGATTGTGTTATTCTCTTACTCTCTCTCTCTGTCAAATAAATAAATAAATAAATAAATAAATAAATAAATGGTTTTTATTTGTTCTTGACAAGTAAGGAGCCTGCTTTTCCCTCTCCCACTCCCCCTGCTTGTGTTACTCTTTTACTCTCTCTCTGTCAAACAAACAAACAAATAAATAAATAGTTTTTATTTATTCTTGACAACTAATCTTTAATTAGAGTTCTTTTAAGAACTTTGGTTTCCCAAAGAGGCAACCCATGGAATGGGAGAAGATATTCACAAATGACATTACAGACAAAGGGCTGATATCTAAGATCTATAAAGAACTCCTCAAACTCAAACACCCCCAAAAAAGATGATCACGTCAAAAAATGGGCAGCAGACACGAACAGACATTTCTCCATAGAAGACATACAAATGGGGGCTCAGTTGGTTAGGCGACTGCCTTCGGCTCAGGTCATGATCCTGGAGACCTGGGATCGAGCCCCGCATGGGGCTCCCTGCTCGGTGGGACACCTGCTTCTCCCTCTCTCGCTGTTTTTCTCTCTGTCAAATAAATAAATAAAATCTTTAAAAAAAAAAAGAAGACATAAAAATGGCTAAGAGACACATGAAAAAATGTTCATCATCATTAGCCATCAAGGAAATTCAAATCAAAACCACATTGAGATACCACCTTACACCAGTTAAAATGGCCAAAATTAACAGGACAGGAAACAACAAGTGTTGGAGAGGATATGGAGAAAGGAAAACCCTCTTACACTGTTGGTGGGAATGCAGGTTGGTGCAGCCACTTTGGAAAACAGTGCAGAGATTCCTTAAAAAATTAAAAATAGAGCTATCCTATGACTTTGCAATTTCACTACTGGGTATTTACCCCAAAGATACAGATGTAGTGAAAAGAAGGGTCATATGTACCCCAATGTTCATAGCAGCAATGGCCACAATCACCAAACTGTGGAAAGAGCCAAGATGCCCTTCAACAGATAAATGGATAAAGAAGATATGGCCTATATATACAATGGAGTATTACACCTCCATCAGAAAGGATGAATACCCAACTTTTGTATCAAAATGGAAGAGACTGAAGGAGATTATGCTGAATAAAATAAACCAAGCAGAGAAAGTCAATTATCATATGGCTTCCTTCCTAGTGGAGCGTGAGGAGTAATATGGAGGACATTAAGAGAAGGAAAGGAAGTGTGAATTGGGGTAAATCAGAGAGGGAGATGAAGCGTGAGAGACTGTGGACTCTTAGAAACAAACTGAGGGTTTTGGAAGGGAGGAGGGTGTGAGGATGGGTGAGTCTGGTGGTAGGTATTAAGGAGGGCACAAATTGCATGGAGCACTAGGTGTTGTGCGTAAACAATGAATCTTGGAACACTGAAAAAATAAATTATTATTTTAAAAAAATTAAAGAACTTTGATTCCCTATAAAATCTTTAAAAAAGGAACGAAAAGGGCGCCTGGGTGGCTCAGTGGGTTAAGCCTCTGCCTTCGGCTCGGGTCATGATCTCAGGGTCCTGGGATCTAGGCCCACATCGGGCTCTCTGCTCAGCGGGGAGTCTGCTTCCTCCTCTCTCTGCCTGCCTCTCTGCCTACTTGTGATCTCTCTCTCTGTCAAATAAATAAATAAAATCTTTAAAAAAAAAAGAAAGAAAAAAAAGGATTCTTCAAAAGAAAAGAAAAGAAAAAAGGGGGAAAAAGGACTTTGGTTTCCTAAAGGTAAGAATTCCTATAGTACTTGGGTTTCTGGATTGGTAAAAAGGAATTGGTGGAATTGAAATGCCTCTAGAACTATATTTCTAGTTTTTCAAAGATTTGTAAGTTAAGGACAGTCATCCTTAATTCCTCAAAGAATTGGTTTGTAGCCTGGATAATAAAGGACTGACACACCCATACACCTATATTAGAATGTTTTTCTTTCCCTCGGGTACATAGTTTTATTTTACCTTAGGAGAGAATATCTTTAAAAACTACTTCCTTTGTGCTCGCTTCGGCAGCACATATACTAAAATTGGAACGATACAGAGAAGATTAGCATGGCCCCTGCGCAAGGATGACACGCAAATTCGTGAAGCGTTCCATATTTAAAAAAAAAAAAAAAAAAAAAAAAAAAAAAAAAAAAAAAAAAAAACTACTTCCTTTAGGGGCGCCTGGGTGGCTCAGTTGGTTGGGCGACTGCCTTCGGCTCAGGTCATGATCCTGGAGACCCGGGATCGAGTCCCACGTCGGGCTCCCTGCTCGGCGGGAAGCCTGCTTCTCCTTCTCTCACTCCCCCTGCTTGTGTTCCCTCTCTGGCTGTGTTTCTCTCTGTCAAATAAATAAAATCTTAAAAAAAAATACTTCCTTTGAAATATAGGCATGCTTCATTTATTATGCTTCCCTCTATTACGCTTCGCAGATACTGTGGTTTTTATAAATTAGAGATTCATGGTCACCATGGCATTGAGCAAGTGGACACCATGCCCACTTCATGTCTCTGTGTCACATTTTGGTATTTCTTAAAATATGTCAAAGTGTCTCATTATTATATTTGTTATGGTAGTCTGTGATCAGTGATCTATGGTGTTACTATTGTAATTGTTTGGGAGCACTACAAAATGCACCCACATAAGGCAGTAAATTTAATTGACCAGTGTTATGTGTGTTCTTGACTATTCCACCAACCAGCCATTTCCCCCGATCTCTTTCTCCCTCTCCTCAGCTCACCTTATTCCTTGAGGCACAACAGAATTGAAATTAGGCCACTTAATAAACCTACAGTGGCTTTCAAGTGTCCAAGTGAAAAAAGAGTCACATGTCTCTCATTTTAAATCAAAAGCTGGAAATGATTAAGCTTAATGGTTATGGCATGTTGAAAGCTGAGAGAGAGGCTGGAAGCTAGGACTCTTTTGCTAAACAGCCAGTGAATGCAAAAGAAGATTTCTTGAAGGAAAGTAAAGGTGCTACTCCAATAAATCTGTGAATGATGAGAAAGCAAAGCAGCCTTGTTTTGATACAGAGAAAGTTTCATTGTTCTGGATCAAACCACCACATTCCCTTAAGCCAGAGCCTACTGGAGAGCAGGGACCTATCTCTCTGTTGTCTGTGAAGGCTGAGAGAGGTGAGCAAGCTGTGGAAGAGAAGTGTGAGGCTAGCGGAGGTGGTTCATGAGGGTGAAGGAGAGACGCCAAAGTCTCCATAACATAAAAGAGCAAGTGAAGTAGCAAGTGTTGGTGGAGAAGCTGAGCAAGTCATCCAGGAGATCTCGCTGAGATCATTAATGAAGGTGGCTGCAGTACATTTTCAATGCAGTTGAAACAGCCTTCTAGTGGAAGAAGATGCCACCTAGGACTTTAAGAGCTAGAGAGAAGTCAGGGCCTGGCTTCAAAGCTTCGTGGGACAGGCTGACTCTCTTGTTAGGGCCTAATGCAGCTGGTGACTCGAAGATGAAGCCAGTGCTCATTTACCATTCTGTAATCCTAGAGCTCTTAAGAATTATGCTAAATCTCCTCTGCCTGTGCTTTATAAATGAAATAAAAAGACCCGAATGAAAGCACATCTGTTTACAGCGTGGTTTCCTGAATATTTTAAGCTCACTGTTGAGACTTGCTGCTCAGATAAGAAGATCCCTTTCAAAATATTACTGCTCATTGACAATGCACCTTGGTCACCCAAGAGCTTCAGTGGAGATACACGATGAGATGAATGTTGTTTTCATTCCTGCTAACACCACATCCATTCTGCAGCCCAGGGATCAGGGGTGATTTCAACTTCCACGTCTTTTCATTTAAGAAATATACTACCTAGTGGGAAAAAAAAAAAAAGAAAGAAAGAAATACACTGCCATAAATAGTGGATCTGGTGGAACTGGGCAAAGTCAACTGAAAACCTTCTAGAAAGGATTCACCATTCTAGACGCCATTAAGAACATGTGTGCTTCTTGGGGCGCCTGCGTGGCTCAGTTGGTTAAGTGTCCACCTTCAGCTCAGCTCATGGTCCTGGGGTCTTAGGATGAGCCCCACATCAGGCTCCCCACTGCCTCTCTCTCTCCTACTCCCTTTGTGTGCTTGCTCTCTCTCGCTGCCAAATAAATAAATAAAATCTTTAGAAAAATAAAAAAAGAACACTTGTGATTCTTGGGAAGCAGTCAGAATATCAATATACTGAAATTGACTGCAATCCTCATGGCCCTGAGGGACCGAGACTTCAGGGGAAGAAGGGCAGATGTGGTGAAAATAGCAAGAGAACAAGAATTAGAAGTAGAGCCTGAAGACATGACTGAATTGCTGCGATCTGCTGATAAAAGTTGAATGGATGAGGATTTACGTCTTAGAGATGGCAAAGAAAGTGGTCGGTCTCCTGAGATGGAATCTACTCCTCATGGAGATGCTGTGAAGATTGAAGATTGAAGATCCTTATTAAAATAACAACAAAGGATTTAGAATATTACATAAATTTAGTTGATAAGCCAGTGTTGGGATTTGAGGTGATTAACTACAGTTCCGAGAGAATTTCTGCTGTGGATAAAATGTTACCAGATAAAATGCTACAGAAAAATGGTCTGTGAAAGGCGGGGTCAAGCAATGTGGCAAACTTCGTTGTCTTATTTTAGGAAGCTGCCACAGCCAGCTCAGCCTTGCACAGCCCACCGCCCTGATCAGTCAGCAGCCATCAACATGAGGTCAAGCCCTCCACCAACAATAAGGTTATGACTCCCCGGAAGCTCAGGTGATGGTTCACATTTTTAGGCAATAAACTATTTTTTTTAAGATTTTATTTATTTATTTGACAGAGAGAAACACAGCTAGAGAGGGAACAAAAGCAGGGGAAGTGAGAGGGGGAGAAGCAGGCTTCCCGCCGAGCAGGCAGCCCGATGTGGGGCTTGAACCCGGGTCTCCAGGATCATGACCTGAACTGAAGGCAGTCGCTTAACCAACTGAGCCACCCAGGCGCCCCACAATAAACTATTTTTCATTAGGTATGTACATTTGTTTTTTTAACACAATGCTCATTTAATAGACTGAAGTATAGTGTAAACATAACTTTTACATTCACTGGGAAGCAAAAAAACTCGTATGACTGACTGTATTGTGATACTCATTTCATTGTGGCCGTCTGGAATGAAACCTGCAGTATCTCCAACGTATGCCTGTATTGTGTCAGTTTTCAGTCTGAACGAACAGTAAATATTCCTGGTAGTGTTGAACAAATCCCTTCCTTTGAAGTAGGGTACAAAGGATATCACCTTCCCAAGATCCAGAGTCACTCCCAAAGGTAACCAAAAGAAAGACAACCAGTGTGTCCCAAGCAGACAGACAGCCAAACCGAGTTCTTAGGACACAAAACTAGGCAAGCAAGAAGGTAAGTATCATCCCTGGGATGACAGGATCAAAAATATTGGTCTGGATTTGCAAAGGAAGGGATAACCTGAAATCTTATTTTCTGCCATCTTGGGAACATGAATTCTTTGGATGGGATTCTAGAATATACCTGCAAAGGACATTGGTAGGAAAGTCTGATGCTGGCAGAGCCTCACTATAGAGCTCGGCAAGCCAAGCCCTGTTCCCTGCCACAGGTGCTTCTGCTAAATTCACTTCCTGACTTTTCAGCAGTTATGTGAGTAACCTATACATCATGGGCCTGGAGATCAGGCCAGAGTGCTCTCTGTAAATTTTGTAGAAAAAAGAAAGTTAAAATAGGCAGACAGGGGCACCTGGGTGGCTCAGTGGGTTAAAGCCTCTGCCTTCGGCTCAGGTCATGATCTCAGAGTCCTGGGGTCGAGCCTGCTTCCCCCTCTCTCTCTGCCTGCCTCTCTGCCTACTTGTGATCTCTCTCTCTCTCTCTCTCTGTCAAATAAATAAATAAATAAATCTTTTTTAAAAATAGAGAGGGCCAGATTTTAAGAAGAGGAATTCACGTTGGATTTAATTTTTGTTTTGAGTCTAATTTGTGTTCTTTCATCTTAAGGGAGTCCCTAAGGCTAGCCATTATAATTTTTTGTATCTTCTTTTTAACTAAGTCTTTGTATAGGTATCAATAAAAAAATTGTTTAAGATGAGAGCTCTCTAAACCAATTTTTTTTCTTTTAAATATAGCCAATTCAGAGGCTCCATAATCTAGCCATTGACAAGTAGAGTCTTATATGAAATTCAATAGCAACTCAAACCAACAATCCTTTTTTTTAAGATTTTATTTATTCATTTCAAAGAGAGAAAGAGAAAGAGCACACACATGAGCTGGGGGGAGGAGCAGAAAGAGAAGCAGTCTCCAGGCTGAACAGGGAACTTATGTAGGGCTTGGTCCCTGGAATCATGACCCGAGCCAAAAGCCCACGCTCA
The DNA here is from genome assembly GCA_004023965.1 of Spilogale gracilis. Lineage (NCBI taxonomy): Eukaryota > Metazoa > Chordata > Mammalia > Carnivora > Mephitidae > Spilogale > Spilogale gracilis. The sequence goes on from PITA01004563.1 coordinate 15,817, forward strand.
ACCACCTGAGCTGCCCAGGCACCCCCAGTAAGCCTTTTTATGACCTAACCATGAGCTCAAGAAGTGTTTCCAAAGGAGAGTACAAAAAATGCAGCTCTAACAAGGTCCAAAAATTCACTCCCAACGTTAGCCTGAAAAAGATCTAGCTGCAAATGGGGTGCACTCACATTTCTGTCCAGCCAAATTAGTGACAACACCATTGAGACAACAAAGGCCCCTTATGGACCAGAACCTCTTATGACAATTTCCCCTGAAAGCTGGTACAGTTGGCCAAAAAATTCTGCTTTTCAGATCTACAGTGCATGGCTGGTCCACCAGTAAATGCATCCTCCAGTTGGCAGAGACCAAAGAGAATAGCCTCACTTTTTATAAAACTAAGCCCTCAAGACCTAGAACAAGGAAAAGGGGGAACCTCATTTGGTTTTTCTTAAATGCACGTTAACAGCTTTAGCTAAGCCTTGGGTCTCAGAGCCAAACTAGGAAGGATGTGTCCCAGGGTTAGGGATCGTGTGGTGGTCTACAGAGTGCCCCATTACACAGAAATTTTTTTGAGGTTGACAGGTAACCTATGGTCAGTCTAAACTGTTCTGTGATCAACTTATCCTAACACAGGAGTCTTTGAGTTAGGTGGCAATCACTCTTAATAGCCTTAAAGTGCTAGAGCCTTGCCCACCAGTTTTGTGGCTTTGGCTGCCGGGATGCCCCCTAGCAACAGCCTTTACCTCATGTGCACATTAACCCACGGCCAAGTTTGTCTAAGTGCTGAGAACCATGGACTCACTGTGCTGTGAGGCCGGATCACAGCAGGCTTACAAGCCTACGCCTGCTTTCTTCCCTATGGTTTTCTTCCTCGTGACAAATGACACAACAGAGACAAAGGAGAACAATGATCATCTCTGGGAGGAAAAGGATCAACAAAAATCAAGAGTGTTCCTAACAATTCTTCAGCAGATCAATAAATCCAAGGAACCAGTTGCACAAATATTTTATTCCACTTACCTAAATTTAAAAAAGGAAAAAAGAAAAAGAGTCACCACTCTCACTTCCACCAGTCCCTTCAGGCAAAGATCTGGGAGACTGAAGTGGTAAGAATTCTTAACTTCTTGCTGATGCTTATCAGAGATCCCAGGCGCTCTCTGCCGCACCAGCCTCAAAGCAAGCGGAGTCCAGCTAGTGGTTCATCCAACCAACTGTGCCAACTGTTGGGGAGGAAAAATCTTTCCTCTATCCTTGGCTGGTGAATTAATGTAAGGCAGATTAACAGGAGAAAAACATTTAATTACATACACATATGGGAGCCCCCATAAAGACCATTAGTTTCCAAAGACAAGTCAGTCAGTTGAGGCTTATATGCCATCTTAAACTAAGGAATGGGGTGGGGGTAGGGATTGGGGCTTCAAAGGGGAGGAGGGTGATTCACAGGACAACGAGAAGAGCAGATACTAGGTAATTAGGTGTTTGCCCTGCTATACAGGTAAATCTTTCAGTAAAAAGTTACCTTTGGTACTAGCTCTCTTTCTAGGCCAAGACCACTATCTAAATTCCTTTAAATAGTTAAGGGAGAGGTAGAAGTTTTTGTTGAGTCTGCTGGGTCTCGATTGTCTTCAGCTCAAACTAGTCCACATGCCAAAGTGACATTCTGGAATATGGAACATATATTTTGCTCCCTCTCATACGATTCCATTTATGTAAGGTTCTTAAAATGGTCGAATTCATAAAATGAGTGGAACAGTAGTTAGCAAGGGCTGGGGAGGGGTGAATGGGAAGTTACTTGCTAATAGGTAGAGAGTTTTAGTACAGAATGATGAAAAAGTTCTGTGGGAGGTTGGTGATGGTTGCAGAAGAGTGTGAATGTACTTAATGCCACTGGACTAAACACTTAGACATGGTCAGGGTGGCAGGTGGTATGTTACGTGTACTTCATGGCAATAAAAATTTCAATTTAATTAAAAAATTCAAATCTACAAAAAATTCAAATCTATAGACTTGAATTACTATATGGTCATTTAAAAAAAATGAAAGACTTTTCAGACACTGTTAAGTAAAAATAGTTGATCTTAATTTCCTTTTATCTTTATTTTTTTTAAGATTTTATTTATTTATTTATTTATTTATTTATTTATTTATTTATTTGAGAGAGAGGGCAAGCAGGGATGGAGGTAGACAGAGAGAGAGACTCTCAAGCAGACTCCACAGTGAGTGTAGAGCCCAATGCGGATGCTCAGTCCCATGACCCTAAGATCATGACCTGAGCTGAAATCAAGAGTCACATGCTTAATCAGCTGAGCCACACAAGCACCCTGTTTTATTTCATTTTTTAAGTACACTCTACACGCAACTCTACACACATGGGGCTTGAACTCACGACCCTGAGATCAAGAGTCACACTCTCCACTGACTGAGCCAGCCAGGCGCCCCTAAAAGTAGTTGAATGCAAGAAAAGTCAAAGGCTGCCCAAGAAAGGAAATGTAATCATAGTATACTGTGCAGGCAAAAATGCTGATATAATCCTAATCATAGCAGTACTTACTGACGTTTTAAAAAAGATTTTATTTATTTGACACAGAAAGAGAGATCACAAGTAGGCAGAGAGGCAGGCAGAGAGAGAGGAGGAAGCAGGCTCCCCGCTGAGCACAGAGCCCGATGTGGGCCTCGATCCCCATACCCTGAGATCGTGACCTGAGCTGAAGGCAGAGGCTTAACCCACTGAGTCACACAGGCACCCCATTTATTGACCTTTCAACTTTGAAAGCCAACCTACACAATCAGCAAGTAAGACCATTGTGGTTACAGAACAAAATATAACACTATCCAGGTTGATAGTGTGTAACTGAAATCACAGATCACAGAAGTAGGGAGGTGGGAGAATGAGGCAAAGGGAAGAGTAGGTACCAGGATAGCCATATCTGACAAACTTGGACCTTAGATACTGTCTAGATTTGACAGAACAAAAGACAAAACTCAAAGGACAAAAAAATAGGATGAAAACTCTATTGGAAAGAGTGTCCCACATCGGGCTCAGTTGGTTAAGCGACTGCCTTCGGCTCAGGTCATGATCCCGGAGACCCGGGATCGAGTCCCACATCGGGCTCCCTGCTCGGCAGGAAGCCTGCTTCTCCCTCTCTCACTCCCCCTGCTTGTGTTCGCTCTCTGGCTGTGTTTCTTTCTGTCAAATAAATAAAATCTTTAAAAAAAAAAATATATATATATATATATATGTATATATACAAAGTTATCATGGGGAGATACTTTGAGACGAATGTGTATTTTTTTTCCCTAAGCTAGTTAGGGGAATGACAGGAAGCACTTCAGAAGAGGGTTTGATATAGAGCACTTGAATGGCTCAGTTGGTTGGGTATTTGCCTTTGGCTCAGGTCTTGATCCCAGGGTCCTGGGATTGAGCCCCACATCGAGCTTCCTGCTTGGCCAGGAGCCTGCTTCTCCCTCTCTCCCTCTATCTGCTCTTCCTCCTGCTCATTCTCTCTCTCTCTCTCTGATAAATAAAATCTTAAAAAGAAGAAGAAGAACAACAACAACAACAATGAGGAGGAGGAGGAGGAGGGCGGGGGGGTTGGTAAAGGCTGGCTTCTGGGACCCAGTATCCTTTCTACCCACCTGGTTCCCCAGGCTCCTCTATCCCACCTGCCGTTGCTCTCCCCCAACTCATCCATTTCTGTTTTGGATGGCTTCAGAGCCAGTGGCTGAATAAGGCCCTCTAAGCATTTCTTTAAACCTGAGGCCTAGAAGATGCTAGGGCAATGGTTCTCAAACTGCTTTTAGAATCTAAGACATAAAACAGAAGTGTTTGGGTTGGAGCAAGAGCAGTGGGCTACAGTCATGCCCAAAAAGACCTCTTTCCATGCTGGTTGGGCCTGAGGGCCCCTCAGCCTGCAGCCCAGCAGAGCACCAAAACTTCTAGCCCAGGAGGCACACTGATGGTCACTGGATCATTGGGAAGGCTGACTTGGATCTTACCGCCACTTCCATTTGCTGCCTCAAACAGCTTTGACCTTGAGTTCTGGGGCCACATGAGTCACTGATTTTGGAGAAGGAACTCAGCCTGTGCCCAGCATCCCAACCCCCTATGTCCTTTCTCATTTATTTTCTTAAAATATAGACTGTAGTCCAGAGACAAGGGCAAGGAGAAGGAGCAGAGACCCAGACAGGCCCCTCCCATCTCTCTGGCCTTGAACCATCCATCCTGGCCTGCTGGAGGAGGCAGTCAAGTTAGATGTCCAGGCCCCAAACCTGGCAGATATCCTGAGCATTCTCTGCAACAGACAACCCCCATCAGAGGGGAACTGGGATCTGGTGGATGGCCACAGCCACAAGGAGGAAGTGGGTTGGAAGAATTTTCACTTCTCCAACGTTATCCAGTTATTACTGGTGGCTTTCAGAGTCTGTCTATGACAAAGCAGGGGTGGGAGAGGGGTGAAGAGATCATTGGCCAGGAATGAATCTCAACGTTGTCACTGACCACTGTGGCCATGTGACCCTGACAGGTCATTTCTATTTCCTGACCCTCACTTTCCATTCTAAAGTAAGGGCAAAAAAAAAAAAATAAGCAGTTCCTACAGTTGTCAGGAGGACTCACTGTGATCCTGCATTGGGCTTTCCAAATTGTAGGAAATACCATGCCACCTGCGTGGTTTGGGCCATGTCTTCATGCCAGCTCTGCTCCAACTTACCTAATAATTCCCCCTAATTGGTTTGCCTTTTAAATATGTCCTGAAGAAACACTGCTCATGAAATTGGCTTTGTTTCACATATTAAATGTTTCTACTCGACCTTAAATGAACAATGATTAGACTTAAAAGTGTGTATATGAGAATTAAGATAAAAACTTGAAACAGAAGAATTAAAATGAAAAAATAAAGCATTAATGTGTGTCCCATAGTGGATGCAGAGTGGTCCTCCCTTCCTCTCTGTGTATGCACTACCACCAACACCTCTCCCCTACCCTACCCTAGAGTCTCTGATATAATGTCCATGGCTTTGTTTGCATGGAAATGACCAAATCTCTGCAATGATCAGTATTTTAACCGATTCAGTATGTTTTTTGCAGAGGCTCAAGTGGCCTCAGTCATGACCAGGATGGTACAACCTCCACCTTTGGGTGTGGAAGGGAGGAGCATGAGAGCATGCTCTCTTTGGCATATGGATTATTTTGAGCTGAAGGCAATCAAGACCCAACAGAATCAAAAAAACCTTTTACCTCTCCCTTAATTACCTATAATAATCTAGATAGGGGAGCCTGGCTGAGAAAGAGGGCTCTTACCAGAGATAACTTTTTAGCCGAAAGACCTATCTGTATGGCATGACAAATACCTAATTACCAAACATCAGCTCTTCTTACTGTCCTTTGAATTACCCTCCTCCCCTCTGAAGCCCCTGACCTCCATCCCATTCCTTAGCTCAGGATGACATATGAGCCTCAATTGTCTGACTTGCCTTTGAGTCTCTTATCTTTTGGGCTCCCTTACATATGTATGAAAGTAAATTTGTTTTTCCTCCTGTTACTCTGTCTTATGTCAGTCTGACTATTAGATCAGCTAAAGAACCTAGAAGGGAAGAAGGGAAAATTTTCCCACCCCTACAAATGATGTGTCAGAAGCAAGGTCTCTGCAGAGATGGCTGTTTATGCTTACCGTAACTCACTCTCAGAAGTGGCCTAGTCTCCACTTTTACAGCAGGCCAGGCCATGGGAGCTTTCTGGTAGACCATGTTGCCTCCTGGGCATAACAGCAACAGGCTCTCCGGAACATAAGCCCGAGGCTGAAGTGGGGCCATGTTTTAGGTGGAATGCACTGGATAGTCAGTTCCAACTACATATCCTCTGCATTAATCAGAGTTCAATTATGAGAAGCAGAACCCATTCTAACAATTTTAATCACAATGGGGATTTAATACAGAGGATTAAGCATTTGTCAAATCATTGGCGGGCCTAGAGGAACGGCTTTGCTGGACCTCTAAGCCAGCTCCTGGAATGACATAGCAGAACTGGCCAACCAGAGAAGTTGCAGTCTCTCCCATAGGAAGCAGAGGAGTCAGGAGGCTGTTACCTGAACTGTGATCTGCTGTATAAAAGGAAGCCTTTGCCACTGCTGCAACTTTCAGTCTCTTAGCTCCCACGAAGCTGAACTGCTACTGAAATCCAGTATCTCCCAGGCCATGCCAGCCAGCAGTTCCAACCAGAGAAGCAAAGTGATGGCCTCTACCTTATTCCTGGCTGCATCGGTGTTTTTAACAGTGGAGCTAACTTTTATCCAGAATTCTACCAGCAAGGAAGGCAGTGAAATTTTTGGTTTTCTAGCCTGTGGAGCATGTGAAGGCACATTAGGAGATTGGAATGGATAATGGGAGTCAGTTTATCATACATACCACAGTCAGACAAGAGAAGCATCTCTAATACCTGGGCCCAGTGGATCTTCCCAGCCTCCTCTCTATCCCCTATCCAACCCACTAACCCTGTGTTCAGTTGAATTGTTGGGGTACCTCCAACACTCCGTGTCTTTGCTCAAGATGAACCCTTTGTCTGTAACGCTCTCACTTTTCCTACCAGATGAATTTGGATTGCCTCTTCTATTTTTTTTTTAAAGATTTTATTTATTTATTTGACAGAGATCATAAGTAGGCAGAGAGAGGCGGAAGCAGGCTCCCTGCCAAGCAGAGAGCCCGATGCGGGCCTCGATCCCAGGACCCTGAGATCATGACCCGAGCCGAAGGCAGAGGCTTAACCCACTGAGCCACCCAGGCGCCCTACCTCTTCTATTTTTTTTTTAAGTGGGCTCTATGCCCAACTGAACTCACAACCTTGAGATGAAGAGTCACATGTTCTACTGACTAAGCCAGCCAGGTGCCCCTGGATTGCCTCTTCTTAGACGCTTTCTCTTACCTCCTGGGGAAAATTCTTATTCTAGGCTCTATATGTATACCTTATCTAATGATTTATTTCTATATTTGTCTCCCATTCTAGACCAAGAGGACAGAGACTAGGTCTCACTTGTCTGTTTATACAGCTGAGCAAAATTGGAGCCAATTCCTTTTAGCTCCTGGCATATAAAAACGTGAAAGAAGACTGAAACAGGGTAGCAAAATTGCTGCTACAATTTAAAGGTTTATCAACTTCATGCTTTTAACATACGAATGATAATGCAGCATAACTGAAATATTTTCAAAATGAATACAGGAAAATTTTGATTTATAAATTTGTAGAACATAAAAAGTATTAACTCATTTTAAAAGGTATTATAATGTATAGGAGAAAACATTAATTTTATTCCAAATCAGTTTTCTACTTTTTATGTAATCATAATCCTCAATTTTTAGCTGTATTTATGGTCAACCAGGTCAAATACAACATTTCCCAGGCTCCCTTGCAGCTATGTGTGGCCATATAGTTAAGTCTTGTCTGTAGAGTGTGGGAGCAAGTAATACACACATCAGGGGCTCTAAAAAGGGAAAAGGTATTTTCTTACTTCCACCTGTAAGCCACATTGGACCAAGCAGACTGGGGCATGCCTAGGGATAGTTGACCACTGATATATTTGGAGACTGGCTCCCTTATACTATAAAGCAGGACTATTAATAGATGAAGAAGAAACTTCTGTCTTTCTAATGTGCAAGTATTTAGGTTCTCTATTAGAACAACTTGAAAGTATACCATGATTATTCCTGGTTCAGAACCAGAATCTGGTTCAAAATGGAATTATATCAGGAATACCACTGTTTTGCAGGTATAATTTTCTTTGGAGACATCAGTAAAATCCTAAATGTAGGACCTGTTTGCAAATGTGAGACCCAGGCCAGTGTTATTCCTGAGTCCCTGTAACAAGTGCTAGACTAGGGCCTAGAAAAGACACTCAGTATATAAAAGAATTAATGATCTAGGAGGTCATATGTGTTTTTATTCTATCTCAACTGTTTTTTGTTTTTTGTTTTTTTAAGATTTTTTTTTTTGACAGAGAGAAACACAGGCAGAGAGGGAACACAAGCAGGGGGAGCGAGAGAGGGAGAAGCAGGCTTGCCGCCGAGCAGGGAGCCCGATGTGGGACTCGATCCCAGGTCTCCAGGATCATGACCTGAGCCGAAGGCAGTCGCTTAACCAACTGAGGCACCCAGGCGCCCCTCAACTGTTTTTATTTAAAGATTTTATTTATTTCTTTATTTAAGAGACAGCACACATGGTGGGAGAAGCAGAGGGAGAGGGACAAGCAGACTCCGTGCTGAGTGTGGAGCCTGATGCAGGCTCAAAACCATAACCCTGAGATCATGACCTGAGCCAAAATCAAGAGTTGGACACTTAATCAACTGAACCACTTAGGTACCTTTCAGGTATTTTGTTGTTGTTTTTTTTAATAAGATAACCTGTTCCCAGATTTAAAGGAGTTGTAACAAGACATAAAACTGTCATTACACATAGATGTCCATCACTGTGAAACATCGGAAATAATCTTGTAACAAATCAACATGGGAAGGATTAAAGAAATCATGATTGATTGATTCAAAGGAAAATTGTGACAATTAAAATAATGACAATTATATGTCAATGTATAATAGACTTTGAAGTTTTGCTGAATCAAGAAAGATTATAGAAGAGTACTCAAATTGGAAATCTAACTTTGGGGCGCCTGGGTGGCTCAGTTGGTTAAGCCACTGCCTTCGGCTCAGGAGCCCCACATCGGGCTCCCTGCTCGGCGGGAAGTCTGCTTCTCCCTCTCTCACTCCCTCTGCTTGTGTTCCCTCTCTAGCTGTATTTCTCTCTGTCAAATAAATAAAATCTTTTAAAAAATTAAGTAAATCTAACTCTGTTAAGAAGCATGTACACAAAAAGAACAAAAAATCATGATCACTCACGGTGTGCTTGGCCTTCTGCTGACTCATAGGGATACACAGATGAATAAAACATGGTCCTAACATGGCTTTCTGTTATGGTATTGGCACCCAGTGATGTGCAGTTAAATGTTTAACAGCCACCTATTAGTTGGGGGTGGAGAGAAACACTTTGTATTTTTGCCCATTTCTGTGGTGTAAGCATTTCCACTATGGATGGTTTTCAAGCTACCAATGGACACTGAACAGAGAATTGGGAAGAGATGTATGCAAGTGGGTCTTGAGAGTCAATGCATGCTGGCTCTAGCATATCCCTGGAGATTTCCACCTCCTAATGTCCAACAGCTAGGAGGTGGTTCTTAGAGAAACAATAATTTATTCATGGAGTGGAATGCAATTCGGTCATGAGAACATCATACTTTAGAAAATTAGTCTTATTTGGAAAAGTTCAGGGCTCATTTTCAAGTTTAAAAAACAAGTACATGTGAGTGAGGCCAGTGAAAATGGCAATGTAAGGACTCAAAAAATTGTCTCTCCCATAAAATCAACCAGAAAACTGAAAAAAAAATGATCAGAATCCACTTTTTGAGGAGTGTGGAAATTAGCCAGAGGCTTAGAACAACCTGAAGGACATGTATTCAAGAATAAAGGTGAGTGTCCGTAAAAACAATGAGTTATATGACATTTTAACTTGCCCTAGACCCATCTCTTGTGCTCCAGATCAACAGTAGCCTTCAAGTATAACGACCTGCAGGATGCCTGAGTGGCTCAGTCTGTTGAGTGTCCAACTCTTGATTTCAGCTCAGGTTGTCATCTCAGGGTCATGGGATTGAACCCTGCTTTGGACTCTGCATTCAGTAGGGAGTGTGCTTGAGATTCTGTATCCTTCTCCTTCTGGTCCTCCCCACCGTAATATCTCTCTCTCTCTCTCTCTCTCTCAAAAATCAATAAATAGGACGCCTGAGTGTCTCAGATGGTTAAGCCTCTGCCTTTGGCTCAGGTCATGATCTCAGGGTCCTGGGATCGAGGCCCACATCAGGCTCTCTGCTCAGCAGGGAGCCTGCTTCCTCCTCTCTCCCTGCCTGCCTCTTTGTCTACTTGTGATCTCTCTCTGTCAAACAAATAAATACAATCTTTAAAAAAAAGCAACAAGTGGGGCGCCTGGGTGGCTCGGTTGGTTAAGCGACTGCCTTCGGCTCAGGTCATGATCTCAGAGACCGGGAATCGAGTCCCACATCGGGCTCCTGCTCAGCGGGAAACCTGCTTCTCCCTCTCTCACTCCCCCTGCTTGTGTTCCCTCTCTGGCTATGTTTCTCTGTATCAAATAAATAAATGAATAATCTTTCAAAAAAAAAAGGATTATTTACCATGACCAACTGGGATTTATCCCAGAAATGCAAAGTTGATTCAACATATGAAAAGTCAATTAAGGTAATATACCATATTAATAAAATAAAATGGAAAAAAACACATGATCATCTCTACACATGCAGAAAAGGCACTTGACAAAATCCAATGCTCTTTATGATTAAAAAAAAACAAAGTAAGAATAGAGGAGAACTCTCTGAACTTGATAAGGGACATCGAAGAACAACCCACAGCTAACATTATTCCAAATGAGAGGTTCCCCTTAAGATCAGGAACAAGATAAAGACATCATTAATTCCATTCAGCATTGTTCTGGAAGTTCTTGCCAGGGAAGTTAGGCAAGAAAAGGAAATAAAAGACATTCCGATTAGAAAGAAAGATGACATGATCTTGCATATAGAGACTCCTAAGGAATGAATGCGCGCGCGCGCACACACACACACACACACACACACACACACACAACACAAGCAATTAGAGCTAATAAACGAGTTTAGCAAGGTTGCAAGAAACAAGATATATGTACCAAAAAAATAGTACCATATACACAAATGATGAAGAATCTGAAAACGAAATTAAGAAAATTACATTTATAATAGATTAAAAAGGATAAAATACTTAGGAATAAAATTAACAAAAGAAGTGCAAAATTTATACACTGAAAAGTTCAAAACATGGTTGAAAGACATTAAAGAAGACTTAAATGGGAAGACACTTGGTGTTTATAGATTAGGAGGCATAATATTGTTAAGATGACAATCCTCTCCAAATTGATATGCAGATACAATGAAATCTCTATTAAAATCCAACTGTCTTGGGGCACCTGGATAGCTCAGTCAGTGAAGCAGCCAACTCTTGATTTCATCTCAGGTTATGGGATCAAGCCCTGCATAGGGAATCTGTGTTCAGTGGGGAGTCTCCTGGATATTCTCTCTCTCCCTCTCCCCCTCCCTCATCATGCTTGCACACACTCTCAATTTCTCTAAGAAAAAAATAATATCGGGTGCCTGGGTGGCTCAGAGGGTTAAGCCTCTGCTTTCGGCTCAGGTCATGATCTCAGGGTCCTGGGATCAAGTCCCACATCTGGTTCTCTGCTCAGCAGAGAGCCTGCTTCCCCCTCTTTCTCTGACTGCCTCTCTGCCTACCTGTGACCTGTCAAATAAATAAATAAAATCTTTAAAAAAAATCTAACTGTCCAGGGTGCCTGGGTGGCTCAGTTAGTTAAGCGACTGCTTTCGGCTCAGGTCATGATCCTGAAGACCTGGGATCGAGCCCCACATTGGGCTCCCTGCTCAGGGGGAAGCCTGCTTCTCCCTCTCTTGGTCTCTCTGCTTGTATTCCCTCTCTAGCTGTGTTTCACTCTGTCAAATAAATAAATAAATAATATTTTTAAAAAAATCCAACTGTCCTTTTTGTTTAGGGTGGGTATTTTTGCAGAAATTGGCAACCCACTTCTAATATTCATATGGAAATATTCAAGGGATCCAGAATAGCCAAAAAGAAAAAAAAGTCTTGGAAAAGGACAAAGTTGAAGAACCTCACACTTTGTGATTTTAAAATGTAGTACAAGGCAAGCAGGTCTTTCTGCCCGTAGGTCCTGTCCCCATGCTTTAATAAAATCACATTTTTGGAGGCACCTGGGTGCCTCAGTTGGTTGGGCGACTGCCTTCAGCTCGGGTCATGATCCCGGAGACCCGGGATCAAGTCCCACATCGGGCTCCCTGCTCAGCGGGAAGCCTGCTTCTCCCTCTCTCACTCCCCCTGCTTGTGTTCCCTCTCTGGCTGTGTTTCTCTCTGTCAAATAAATAAAATCTTTAAAAAAATCACGTTTTTGTACCCCCCAAAAAAGTAGTACAAAACAATAGTAATAAAAACAATGTAGTAATGACATCAGGCGAGACATATAGATGGATGGAAAAATTAGAGAGTCCTGAAATAAACCCATACATCTATAATCAATTGATTCCAACAAGTGTGCGAGCACATTAAATGAGGACCAGAATCGTCTTCAAAAAATTATACTTGGTGGGCGCCTGGGTGGCTCAGTTGGTTAGGCGACTGCCTTCGGCTCAGGTCATGATCCCAGAGACCCGGGGTCGAGTCCCACATCGGGCTCCCTGCTCGGCAGGAGGCCTGCTTCTCCCTCTCTCACTCCCCTGCTTGTGTTCCCTCTCTGGCTGTGTTTCTCTCTGTCAAATAAATAAAATCTTTAAAAAAAAAATTATACTTGGACCACAGCAAAAGAATGAAGTTGGAGTCTTACCTCATACCATGTACAAAAGTCAAAATTGATCAGATTTAAATATAAGTACTGGAACCATAAAAAGAGAACATAGATGTAAATTTTTATGATCTTGGATCATGCATTGGTTTCTTTATTTTTTTTTTTTTAGATTTTATTTATTTGACAGAGAGAAACATAGCCAGAGAGGGAACACAAGCAGGGGGAGTCAGAGAGGGAGAAGCAAGCTTCCTGCTGAGCAGGGAGCCCGATGCGGGACTCGATCCCCGGTCTCCGGGATCATGACCTGAGCCGAAGGCAGTCGCTTAACCAACTGAGCCACCCAGGCGTCCCTGGTTTCTTTAGATATGACACTAAATCACAAACAACCAAGGAAAAAAATAAATTGGATTTCATCAAAATTTAAAACTTTTATGTGTCAAAGAACAGTCAAAAAAGTGAAAAGACAATTCATAGAATCGAAGAAAGTATTTTCAATTCATATATCTACTAAGAATCTATTACCCAAACAATATAAACACTCATGACTCAATAATAAAAAGGATATCAGCTTTGGAAAATAGTTTGGCAGTTCCTCAAAAAGTTTGGGGTGTCTGGGTGGCTCAGTCAGCCGAGCTTGCAACTCTTGGTTTTGGCTCGGGTCATGATCTTAGAGTCATGAGATAGAGCCCTGCTCGGGCTCCATGCTAAGCATGGAGTCTGCTTGAGATTCTCTCCTTTTCCTTCTCTCTTCTTCCCCTCTTCCTCTCTCCCTGCTTGTGTGCACTCTCTCTCTCTCTCTCTGTAAAATAAATGAAATCTTAAAAAAAAAAAAAAAAGTGCGGCACCTGGGTGACTCAGTTAAGCCACTGCCTTCAGATCAGGTCATGATCCCGGGGTCCTGGGATCAAGTCCCACAACAGGCTCCCTGCTCAGTGGGGGGCTTGTTCCCCCCTCTCCCTTTGCCTCCCACCCTGTTCATGTGTTCTCTCTCTCAAATAAATAAAATCCTTTTAAAAACGTACAAACCCTTAAACATAGAGTTACCATATGACCAGCCAGTTTTTTTTTTTTAAATATTTTATTTATTTGACAGAGAGAAACATAGCCAGAGGGGGAACACAAGCAAGGGGGAGTGAGACAGGGAGAAGCAGGCTTCCCGCCGAGCAGGGAGCCCGATGTGGGACTCGAACCTGGGTCTCCGGGATCATGACCTGAGCCGAAGGCAGTCGCTCAACCAACTGAGCCACCCAGGCGCCCCTGACCAGCCAGTTTTAACCAAGAGATTTGAAAACATACATTCACAAAATAACTAGTACATGAATGTTGATAGCAGCATGATTCATAATAGTTAAGTAAAAAACAAAACAACAATCAAAAAAAGTGGATAAACAAAATGTGTTAGATTCATACAGTGGAATCTTTTTTAGCTGTGAGAAAGAATGAGTACGGGGAGCCTGTGTGTCTCAGTCAGTTAAGTGTCTGACAGTTGATCTCAGCTCAGGTCTTGATCTCAGTGTGAGTTCAAGCCCTGTGTTGGACTCTGCAATGAGTGTGAAGAAGAAGTAAGGGTAGGAGGGAGGGAGGGAGGGAGGGAGGAAGGAAAGAAGAGGGAGGGTACAGATACATGCTACAACATGGATGAACCTTGAAAACATTCTTCTGAGAAGCCAGAAACAAAACATCACATATGTATGCAATTCGTATCCAGAAACGGCATTTATTCATTTATATGTAATACCCACAATAAACAAATCTATAGGGACAGAGAGTAAATTAATGTTTTGGGGAAGCTGGGGAAGAGAGAAATGGGGAGTGAGTGTTAATGGGCATAGAATTTCTTTATGGTGTGATGAGAATGTTTTGAAAGAAGTGGTAGTGTTTCTACAACCTTGTGATTATACCAGAAACCACTGAATTGTATACTCTAAAACTGGTGAATGGTAAGTTTTGTGGTATATGAGTGATATCTCAAATAAACAAAAACAAGTAGGTCACAAAATAATGTTCTGTATAAGCGGTAGGTAGACAGCCTCTTGAGTGATCCCCCAGTGAGTCTCACCTGGCCTTCACACCCTTGTATAATCCCTTCCGTTTTGTGTAGGCCAGCTTTAGTAACTCGCTCGTAACAAACAACACAGCTGAAATGGTGGAATGTCACTTTGCATATTACATTATAAGAAGATTGTGTCTTCCATACCGGAGACTCTCCAGCTCTCTCCCTCACTTCATTCCTCACTCTGGGGAAGCCAGCTGCCGTATCATGAGCAGCTCCATGGAGATCCTGTGTAGTGAGGATGTCTGCAGACAGGAGCCAGGGCAGACCCAGGGCCTGCCACCAGCCAAAAAGTCAGCTTCAGAGAGGAAGCTCCCACCCAAGTCAAGCTGTAAGATGACTGTAGTTTGAACCAACCCATCAGCCGCAACCTTTTGAGAGCATCTGAGCCAATATACCCAACTTCGTTACTCCTGGATTTCTGACCCCTAGAAACTATGAGATAATGAATTCTTGTTTTAGCTGCTGAGTTTTGAGTTAAGTTTAATATTTTCTACAGTTAATTAAGACAGTATGTTATATCAAACATAGACAAAAAACCACAAAGGATGTATACCACATATTATATAGTTGGTTATCTCTAGGTAGTGTGATTTTTGATGCCTTATTTTCTTATTCACATATTCCTGATTTTTAAAAAATGTTCAATAATTAATATGTTGTTTACATAATGAGAGGAGAGAAAGAAAGTGATAGCTACTTTTAGTATGCTTAGGGACATATAAAATGCATTTAAGATGATATTAGGTAAAATAAGTAATATAAAAATTATATGTATATTATTATTATTACGTAAAAATTCCTTTTGTATTTAGATAAGGACCGGGAAGGAAAACTCAAAACAGTTTATTCTTGGGGTACCTGGCTGACTCAGTAAAGCATGCAACTCGATCTTGGGGTCATGAGTTAGAGCCCCACTTAAAAAAAAGAGCCTACTTTTATGGGCACCTGGGTGGCTCAGTTGGTTGAGTCACTGCTTTCAGCTCAGGTCATGATCCTGGAGACCCGGGATCAGGTCCCACATCGGGCTCCCAGCTCCACAGGGGGTCTGCTTCTCCCTCTGACCTCTCCCCTCTCATGCTCTCTCTCACTCACTTTCTCTCTCAAATGAATAAATAAAATCTTAAAAAAAAAAAAGAGCCTACTTAAAAAAAAGCAACAGTTAATTCTTTGGAATCTCCCTTTGAATATCAAATTAATTGTTATCATGGTGTTTCATTATTGAGTTCCACTTGGCTGGAACATTGAAAATAAAGAAAGATGACCTTTGCAGACCTTGGAGAAAAGCAGAGTGGAGACTAGGCCCTGAGAGGAGTGTGGAGTGGTGGTTCTGTATGGGATAGAGAGGTCAGAGGACAGAGTGGAAGGAAAGATGAACCCAAGACAGGAATAGGAGGCCAAATGGGTAGACCCTAGTGCCTGGTTAACCGGAGGCCGAGAGATGACCAAAATAACTGCCCACACTTGATGTAATTTCCAAAGGCTCCTGGGAAGGGAAATCGATCTGCTCTCTCATGGTGCCAGTGTTATTGACATCAGGTTATTTGAAAGCTCTACATAATTGTTTGTGTTTTATTTGCCTTGTTTCCCCCAGAACTGGATTAGAGACCTAGCCCTGTCCAGATATTTACCAATGCACACAGTGGGAGAAGAATATATAGATAGGGGTGCCTGGGTGGCTCAGTTGGTTGGGTGTCTACCTTTGGCTCGGGTCACGACCCCAAGTCCTGGGATCGAGCCCCACATCGAGCTCCCTGCTCAGCGGGAAGTCTCCTTCTCCCTCTGCCTGCTGCTCTTCCTGCTTGTGCTCGCTCTCTCACTCTCCCTCTATCTCAAATAAATAAGTAAAAAAAAAAAAGACTATATAGATAGTGTGAATAGTGGTCATTAGTATTCAAATTCTTCTTCTTTCAGGGACATAGTGAGATCATGCTTCCTTATTTCACTGAAGTTGGGTATAGCCACGTATCAGGCTGTGTTTAAGAAGACACGAATGGAAGCAATACATTTCACATCTGGGTGGGGGCCAAAGCACAGACTCCATCCTCACACCCCGTGACACAGCAACACATGATATGCCAGGAGATGGAGACGGGCTCCATCAGCCCAGGTTCCTAAATGAGGACAAGTTGGGGCAAGATATACCATTAAAAAACACACAGAGTCGGTGGTGGTGGATACACAAACTTAGACGGGATCAAATTGCATATAACTCAGTACACATACATACACCCAAGTGAATACAAGTAAGACCAAGGAACTTTGAATAAGACTCATGTCAGCATCCTCGAAGTAATGTACTATAGCTTTACAAAATGTCACCATTGAGGAAAACTGAGCAAAGGGTACAAGTCATCTCTCTGTATTATTCCTTACAACTATATGTGAACCTACAGTTCACAACAAAATTAGTGATAAAATCATTCTTTTTTTCTGTTACTTTCCACTCTTTCTGATTACCTAAAGTAGAAATTATAAATATGATAGCAATGTGTCTTTTAACTTCTCCGACACTTGCAAACACCCCTTTTGAACAAAGAGCAGGCTTCATTCTCAAAGTCTTCAGCAAACAATACCTAGTTATAACTCAATTATGTTTAATTATGCTTATTTTGACAGTTACCTTTACACGTTAATAGAGATTCGGGGCACCTGGGTGGTTCAGTTGGTTAAGCGCCTGCCCTCGGCCCAGGACTTGATCCCAGGGCAACTTCCACATCCGGGTCCTTGCTTAGCAGGGAGTCTGCTTCTCCCTCTCTCACCCCCCCTGCTTGTGTTCCCTCTCTGGCTGTGTTTCTCTCTGCCAAATAAATAAAAAATTAGGGGCGCCTGGGTAGCTGAGTTGGTTAAGCCACTGCCTTCGGCTCAGGTCATGATCCTGGAGATCCGGGATCGAGTCCCACATCGGGCTCCCTGCTCGGCGGGAAGCCTGCTTCTCCCTCTCTCACTCCCCCTGCTTGTGTTCCCTCTCTGGCTGTGTTTCTCTCTGTCCAATAAATAAAATCTTAAAAAAAAAACCACCTTATTTTTTAAAAAAATCAACTCCCTTTCTGTAAAGAGCAGTATTGATAGTATGGACTGTCAGAAATAATGGAGGTGGTGTGCGGACAATGGAATTTGAGGTAACATAGGGGAAAACACGGGAAAAAAAGTAAAAAAAAAAATTAGGTGAAATTGTTTTCAAAATTTAGTGTTAACTATAGAATCTCAATGTCTTATAGTACAAATATGAAATATGCTCGGAGTAGCAAACTTTTAAAATGACATTAAATGTTTTTTGAAGTATAACATGTACAGAAACAAGTATTTAAGTTGTAACTATGCAATTCAATGAAATTCTCCTCAACGGGGTCTACTGATGCCATGCAATTACAGTCAATATTTTAGCAGAATTTTTTTGTAGAAATTGACAAGTGGATCCTAAAATTTATATGGAGATCCAAAGGGCCAGCAATAGCCAAGACAATTCAGGAGAGGAAGAAGAAAGTTGGAAGACTTATGCTACCAGATATCAGAAATTACATAAGTTTAGTAGTTAATACAATGTAGTGTTGGCATAAAGAGAGGCAAACAGATCAGTGGAACAGGAGAGAGCCTAAAAATAGACCTATAAATATACAGTCATCTGATTTATGAGAAAGATAACTCTAGAGAGCAGTGGAAAAGATGGTCTTTTTTTCTAATAAAGATTTATTTATTTATTTTAGAAAGAGAGGGAGAGCGCACAGCGGGGAGGGGCAGGGGGAGAGAGAGAGATTCCTGAAGCTGACTCCTTGCTGAGTGCAGAGCTCAACATAGGGCTCAACCCCAGACCCTGAGATCATGACCTGAGCTAAAACCAATAGTCAGCCATGCCCAACTGATGGAGCCACCCAGGCACCCCAAGATGGTCTTTTTAATAGATGATACAGGGTCGTGGATCCGACTCAGACTTGAACTATTTCTACCCCTCAGTTCTGCTGAGGAAATACCCCCAATCCTCTTAAGGATCCTTCCTTCACCAGCCCACCTGGATAAGGAGCCAAAAGAGGGATGTGGTCTCCAGCCTCCACGTTGGGCCCAATAATCTTTACCTCCTGGCATTCATTTCCTTCTGTGGTTTCCTCTCACATCGAATCAATGCTGAATTGTACAGCTAGTAGGATTCTGTAGAGGTGATGGTGTATGGCGTATGACTTCCGAAGCTTGGGTGTATCACACATTACAGCTTCTATCTTGGTCCTTTGGGTTGTTTTCTTGGGGGGAGCCAGTTGCCATATCATAAGGACAATCAAACAGCCCTATGTAATGGCCCATACAGAAAGAAACCAATCTGTCAGTACTAGTTTGCCTGCCATGTGACTGAGCCACCTTGGAAGCAGATTCTCTAGCCCCAGGCAAGCCTTCAGATGATTCTAGCTTCTAGCTTTGTGTCTTTAAGTTGAGGTCCCAGACATCATGGAGTAAAGATAAGTCATGCACACTGTGCTCCATTTGAACTCCTGGTCCATGGAAATCATGAGATGGTAAGTGACTGTCGGTTCATGGCACTAAGTTTTGGTATGTTTTGTTTTGCAGCAGTAGGTAGCTAATACAGCGGCACAAGCCTGAAGCCCTTCCAGACCAAACCCTTGATTCTAGACTCCTGCACATTAGCCCCGCCCACGCAATTAATTGGCAGCTCTCCTGCAGCCTCCTCTTGTCCTTATGTACCTCTCCCTTCCCTGTCCAGGGAGACAGAGGGGAGGATCAGTACATCTGCTGCCTAATGGGGGTTCCACTGGGAAATGAAATGCTCATCAGTCTTGCTTGTAGCCCCCCACCCCAGCTTTAAGAATAAGTATCATAGAACCCCACACCTTGGCAACAGTGGGGTAGGGGAAAAGCCCAGTACTCCCCAGTGGACCCTGGGCCTATGCGGATTCCCTGTCTCACCTCTTCCCACACTTTTGCTCCCTGGGGGTGGGGGAGGAGGATGAGTGACTATGGTCAGGCCAGTCCTGCCACTTCTCTTGGGGCAGTGCCTATTCTTGCCCCAGTCTTAGCAGACATCCTTAATCATCCTTAAATGTGAGATCTTCAACTCTGTCCTCAATCTTGTATCTTGGCTGTCAATACTAGGAAAACAAGAAAAGCCCCCCTCAACATCCAGATCAAAGGCATTCACAACCTATCATGACCTGCTCTTTCTTCTTTGGTTTCCTTCCTGCTCCTGCTTCCTTCCCTCTAACTCTGTTCTCTAGGAACACTGAACTGTCAGCGGTTTCTGGAATGAGTTACGACATGCTCTCTCTTTTCTCCAAACCTTTGTACTCAGTCGTCCCTCTGTTGGCAGTAACCTCCTTCTACCTTTGCCCAGTGGATTCTTTCTTGCCCTTGACGAGTCACCTCAGCATTGCCTCCTCTGGGAAGCCCCCGATGACCACTCTGTCTCCCAGGCTACATTAGGTGCCTCTCCTGGGCCACCCTCACTCCTTTGCTTCCTTTATGTACTATTTATCATGCTGTCTTTGTGGCAGGGACAAAAAGCTGTCCACCACGGTTTATTCTTCCACTTCCATAGCAGTCAGCTGTTGCTGGAAGACAGCTGCCTAACCCGGTCCCTCATTTCCCACTCCTCCTCTTGCATCTAGAGATGATATGGAGGAAATGTTATGATGTCACAAGGTTGGAGGATAAAGAATAAACTGGGAAATCGAATATTAGGGTGATCCAGGAGGGCCCTAAGTTGAGACTCAAATGGCAGGAAGGATCCAGCCATATCAAGATCTTCAGAATGGAGGTGAAGGGGAACTGTTGAGATGGAGGAATTAAGAAGGGCAATGGTGGAACAAGTCTGATGTATTTGAGAACATTTAGAAGAGCAGTGTAGTGGGAGTGGACTGACTGATCAGGGGAAAGGGAGATGAGCTGGAGCTTCGCCACCATGCTTCTCTGCTTTTTCTCCATCACACTTACACCATCTAATACACTGTCTATCTCACTTATTTATATGATTTATTTTCTGGGGCTGCCACTAGAATGTAGGTTCCACGAGGGCAGGGGTTTTGTCTAATTTGTTTACTGCCCTCTCTCCAGGGCTCAGAACAGTGCCTGCCACACAGTAAGTCCTCAAATCTAGGCTTGTTGCATGAATAAATCCATGAAAAAATAGGGAAAGACCAAATGATGTAGGGTCTCAAAGTCCACGGTAGTAAAGCCATTCCAGGCAAAGGGGCCAGAGGCACACCTAGGGATGTGTTGTAAAGACTGGATAAAGCCCTCACAGCATTGTCCAGATGGAGCCAGAGGAGGGTGTCAATCCACACAGTAGAAAAGAGTGGAAGGGGGCGCCTGGGTGGCTCAGTTGGTTGGGCGACTGCCTTCGGCTCAGGTCATGATCTTGGAGACCCAGGATCGAGTCCCGCATCGGGCTTCCTGCTCGGCAGGAGGCCTGCTTCTCCCTCTCTCACTCCCCCTGCTTGTGTTCCCTCTCTGGCTATGCTTCTCTCTGTCAAATAAATAAAATCTTAAAAAAAAGAAAGTGGAAGGAAGCAGGGCTCCCTGGTCCCCATTGGGCTATTGCAAAGCCTGAAACAGTCAGGGGCAGGTGGTCCAGTGAAGGGGAGACATCACCCACGGAGAGAGGACAGATGGAAGAGATAGCAGCGCTGTGTCCCAGCACCATTAACTCAGTATGGCAGGGGCCGGCTCTGGGACTCAACATCCTGTCTTCCAGGGTGACCACCATGAACCACTGGCTCTGGTGTTAGCATTTTGTCTTCCATAAGGTCTTTTGACTTTCTCATCCATCCTAGGCTGCTAGTGGGGTGGGAACTCTTTTCTTTTTTTTAAACATATAAACACTTTTTTAAAGATTTTATTTATTTATTTGACAGAGAGAGAAATCAAAAGTAGGCAGAGAGGCAGACAGAGAGAGTGGAGGAAACAGGCTCCCCGCTGAGCAGAGAGCCCTATTCGGGCCTCAATCCCAGGACCCTGAGATCATGACCTGAGCTGAAGGCAGAGGCTTTAACCCACTGAGCCACCCAGGCACCCGTGGGGTGGAAATTCTTACTTCATTCCACAGTAGAGGAAACAGGCTGAGTTTTCTTCAGGACTCTTGGATGTAAGTGACAGAAATCTAACTTGAACTGCCTTATCTTGGCTTGGCTTTTAGAAAGCAGTGTCTGAG
The DNA here is from genome assembly GCA_004023965.1 of Spilogale gracilis. Lineage (NCBI taxonomy): Eukaryota > Metazoa > Chordata > Mammalia > Carnivora > Mephitidae > Spilogale > Spilogale gracilis. Next base: position 37,447 of record PITA01004563.1, read on the forward strand.
GCCAAGCCTAATGTGCTGTCACTTTATTATGGAGTTCAGTCCCCAGGCGGCAAGAGTGAAGGACAAAGAAAGGTGAGGAAAAGACAGAGGAGAAGAGAAAGGAAACATCAAGTTGTCACACTGCTACCACACTGGTCACAGTCTCAGCAGACACAGCTTGTTGCTAGGTCTCCTGCAGAACTGCCAGACCGGTATAGGACACCCAGGTAAATTAGAAGTCCAGGTGAACACAAACAGTGGTTCAGGCCAGGTGTGTGGTTTTTTTTTTTTAGGCAGGTGTTCTTATTTGCTGATTCTGACAACTTTAGTCCAATGAGATATCTCCCGAAAAGCATTTGGAACCTTTCGCTGGGGAAAGGTAAAAGCAGAGACTTGACTTCTCAGCTCCTTCCCAAATCCTGAGTCCCAACAGGGATGTTCACTCTCCCCCATCTCTGGGCTGTATTCCCAGACTTTTCCGAGCAGTCACTAGGAGAGTCAGCAAAGCCTCTGTGAGTCCATGCAGGCAGGACAGGGGCTGGAAGCTCCTGCTGCTCTTGCCGACTCTAGCCCCTCAAGTGACTGTGACTTTCTCTCGAGCAAGTGGTAAAGGCTGGAGGCTGGAGCGGGGATAGGGTTAGCGAAATGGGGGTGGGATTCAGGCCATCACTGGATACAAGTGCTCATATTTTGACCTTAAGATGTGTCCCTTGCCATCTCTTTGTTTTCCTCTGCTTTTATTTAAGTGCTCGCTACACGCAATATGGTGCTCAGACTCACAACCCCGAGATCAAGAGTTGCATGCTCTATCAACTGAGCCAGCCAGCCACCCCCATTTTCCTGTTTTGTTTTGTTTTGTTTTGTTTTTTAGCTTTACTCTTGGGTAGGCTCTGCCCTCAAGGTGACAAGAAGTCCCCCATCTATTCTAGACATGTCTTCTTCTTTCTCCACAGAGAAAAGATCCTGGGTCTCCAGGATCATGACCTGAGCTGAAGGCAGTTGCTTAACCAACTGAGCCACCCAGGCACCCCCGAGAAAAGGTCTTCTTTCTTCCAATATATCTGAATTCCTCCACCCTAGGAAAGAACCAGACGTGAGAGTTACTGCCCTTGATTGCCCTGGAGCAGATTGAGTGCCTGTCCCTGAAAGGGTTACTGTGGGCAGAGGGCTGCAGTGTATGTAGCCTTGTGAGCAGGAAGGCTCTGGAAAGCAGCCCAGGGCTAGTTATGGCACGAGGAAGAGGACCTACTACCAAGGGGGGTTGTCTTTTTGTGGGTGCATCCCTGGTGCATACACAGACACTACTGGGACCTCGTGGAGCACAGGGATGGTGGCTGGTTCATCTCTGTCCCTAGGGTTGTCCTGGAAGCTGAGGACTGCTTTGTTTTGGATGAATGAATGAATGGATCTTTGTTTTCTCCACCATATCTACATACAGGAAAATGCCTGTAGCTACCATCCCAGATTTATCTCACCTAGCAACTGATATGTAATCTCAGTCATTCTCCTACGTATGACAGAGCACTTGATAAATCACTTTCACATCTGAATCTCACAATATCTCAGATTGGAGTTATTGACACCATTTTAGGATGAGGAAATTGAGGCCCATATTGCTCAAGTGAGTTGTTCAAAAGACACAGGGGCTTTGACCAGGGGAGTACCGAGAAGGGAAGACCAGAATGAGCATGGAAGGACAGCCATCCAGTGACCCCTGGATTAGTAATGACTGCCAAAGACGGAACCCCTGAGCAAAACTGGCCATGTTTAAATAGCAGACCCTAGAGAGCTTCATGAATCATACAAAGCTGTATCAGAGAGAATAATGCAACAGTTCATTCTCTCTCTATTGAATGGTTCAATCATGTGGTGAGGTTTGGCAATGCCTCTTGGGGTGCTGCGGACATTAAGGCAAATCAGAACAAGTGCTGGCCCTTGGGGAGCCCCCTAGGGTATCTAGAGTCTAGATGAGGAGCAGAGAGATAAGCAGACATCGAGTAAGCAGTGTTGTGGGGCTGTGACAAGGGCCTACCAGGGTTATTGCTTCACTGTGGGAACAGAAGAAAAGAGAGTGATGGCCAGAAAAGGCACTGCAATGCAAGTGACCTGTGAAGGTCACATCTCACACATGGACACACACATACCCACACTCTCTGCCTAAACTACCAGGGGCTTCATCACACATATTAAATATTTCAAAGGCCTTACCATGACCTATGAGACCCCATAAGACTTGCTCTGTCCATTTCTCCCACCTCACCTCTTTGCACATTCTCCTTTCCTCTTCTCTGTTCCAACCACAATGGCCTCTTTGCTGTTTCTTGAGCAGGACACCTTGTCTCTTCACAAATACTTTGCCCTTGCCATTCCATCTACCTATGACATTTTCTGCTCAGATAACGTCAACAGGCTGGATCCCCCCTTGTCAACAGGTGTCTGCCAAAATGTCACCTCCTCGGGGAGCTTTTCTTACCAGCTGTATCTAATACCACCTTTCCTCCAACTCCCATTGCTGTTCCATATATCATCTTATCATTGGCTTCCCATTTATGACTTTATGGATTTCTTTGCTTTAATTTAACTATCTGATAGATAATATAATCTCATGGTTAAAACGTAAAGATAATATAAAGGACAGGCACTGAAAATCTAGCTCTCACCTTTACCCCATTCATCAGGTATGGCGGCTTTGTAGTACAACTAAGCGGGAACTACATTTCCCAGAATTCTCTTCTCTAGGTGGATCCGTTTTCACATTGGTCAGAAGAGATACTTGCATGAGATTTGGAAGGCAAAAGTGAAAGAGCAGTTATGTTTATACTCTGAAAATCATGCGGGGCGCCTGCCACTAGGGCAGTTCCTGGTGTCACTAGTCTGTAAGTCTTGTTAGCTTGAGGCAACACCCGGAACCACACCTCCTCCAGCCCCCGTCAAATCTCTCCCTTAAGCTTCTTTGAATTCTGGGCCACGTATGTGTTAAGCTTTGTGGCAAAAGACACCAGGTTCTGCTGCAGGTTACCCACACATGGCACTGAAGTTAGTGGTGAGAAAAGACAGACATGGCTTCCATTTGGTCCTTGTGGCTTCTAGTTGTCCTCCACATCTAGCTTTTCTTCCTGATTGCCGGTGGTGGGTCAGGTGACCAACGTTGGCAACAATGAATACAGAAACAATAGCCTGCGTAAATTTTTTAACAATTCCAATAAATTGTGTAGGTCTAATCCCTACTGTTAATTTTTTATTCTAACTCTTCTGATTAGATCTGAATTGATGTACCCCTTGACCACATTTTTTATTTGCTGAAGTATGTTGTTTTTCTACCTTCACTCTCCCACCCCCCCAGAAAAGGAACATATGATATATACAATTCTATATCTTGCTTTGTCACTTAATAATATCTTTTAGAGATATTTCCATATCATTAGATAATTCTCTCATTCTTTATTATAGTTGCATAGTATTCCATTGAATGGATGTATTGTAGCTTATTTATCCCCTTTGATGGAAATTTAAATGAAATTTTGTGTTTGCAGTGGGGGGTTTACTTATGTGTTGTTTACCACACAAAGTAGTAAGGATCTTTTTTTTTTTTAAGATTTTATTTATTTATTCGGCAGAGAGAAACACAGCTAGAGAGGGAACACAAGCAGGGGGCGTGGGGGAAGGAGAGAAGCAGGCTTCCTGCTGAGTACAGAGCCCGATGTGGGGCTCGATCCAGGACTCCAGGATCATGACCTGAGCCGAAGGCAGTCGCTTAACCAATTGAGCCACCCAGGCACCCCCAAAGTAGTAAGGATCTTGAGAAGCCTTGCTTTTCTCATGCTCTTAGCATGCAACAGTGCTTAGTACATAAGAGATTCTTAGTAATTAGTTTGTTGAAAGAATGAAACTAGACTTTTTTTTTTTTTAAGATTTATTGGGCACCTGGGTGGCTCAGTGGGTTAAAGCCTCTGCCTTCAGCTCAGGTCATGATCTCAGGGTCCTGGGATCGAGGCCCACTTGTCGGGCTCTCTGCTCAGCAGGGAGCCTGTTTCCTCTGCTCTCTCTGCCTGCCTCTCTGCCTACTTGTGATCTCTCTTTCTCTGTCAAATAAATAAATTTGACAGAGAGAAACACAGCGAGAGAGGGAACACAAGCAGGGGGAGTGAGAGAGCGAGAAGCAAGCCTCCGGCTGAGCAGAGCCTAGATTTTTTTTTATGGGCTATCTTATTCACACCCACCACCCCTCTCCAATCTCTATTATCAGCCCAGGCTACGCTGAGGGACCCAGATGGCTAACTGCCCCTCTCTGTCTCAGCCTCTTCCACATCTCCACTTATGTGTCCACAGAGGTCCTCTGAGTCAGTATTTCTGGAGCTGAACTCCTTACTCCTAACCTCACTTTAACTGCCTTTGAAACTTCCAGGCTCCAATCTGTCTCTCTGACCTTGCAAGTTGAGTCAGGTAATACCAGTTCCCATCCATGTCCCACTGATGTGACAAACTTCCTCAAGCGAGTTTTCTGCACAGATCAGTCCTTGATATTTCCTGCCCACTCAGCCTCACATGTAGTCCCAACTTGGGTTTCCTCCTCTCACTTCCAGCAGGACACCAGTTTAGTGGAAAACTCTTAAAACAGCTGTCATCATGTCATTCCCTTAAATAACAACTCTGAGGTCTGTCTCCCGCAACTTAAACCTGTTCTAACAAAGGTCTTTTATATAACTGTTTCCTTCCCCTTCATTTTCTATAGGCCCTATTCTGGTTATCTATTGCTATATAACAAAGCAGCCCCAAACATAGCTTAAAACAAGAATTTAGGGACGCCTGGGTGGCTCAGTCATTAAGCGTCTGCCTTCAGCTCAGGTTATGATCCTGGAGTCCCGGGATCGAGCCCCACATCGGGCTCCCTGCTCGGCGGGAAGCCTGCTTCTCCCTCTCTCACTTCCCCTGCTTGTGTTCCCTCTCTAGCTGTATTTCTCTCTGTCAAATAAATAAATAAAATCTTTGCCAAAAAAAAAAACAAAACAAGAATTTATTAGCCTCTCTTGGTTCTGTAGGTTGGCTGGACTCAACTGAGTAGGTCTCCCTTGGAGTCTCTTGTATGATTATAGTCAACTTTTAGTTGGGGCTTACAGGGCTGACAATGCTGACTGCCTTCTGGGAGCTCTGGTGGGGCTGTTGGTAAGACCACCTATAATGCATTGGGCTTCTCAAGGCATTGAGATTGCTTTCTGAGGAGCTGCTTCTACTGCCTGAGCATTTCAAGAATCTCCGGGTGAAAACCGTAAAGCTTCTTATAATCCCTTCTGCTACATCTTATTGGCCATAAGTCAGGAAGTTCAATCCAAATTCAAAAGGAAGGGAAGTAGATTCCACCTCTCAAAAGAGGAGCAAAAAAATTATCACCATCTTTAATCTACCACAGTCCACTTTCTGGACACAAATTATTTACATTCCTTCCATGTGCAAAGTATATTCACCTCCTCCTAAGAACCCTTAAAGTCTCATCCCAGAATATCACTGGCTCATAATGGATCTTATCATATAAATTGGCTACAGGTACAGATTAGCCATGATTCCTCAAAAACAGCTTGTTAAATACTATTCTTCTTGTTGAGTACTCTTCTCCAGTAAGCCACAGATAGGTTTTCTGCTCTCCAAAAACCAACAGAGTTAACAGGCTTGAGATAACCAAAGCACTTTTTTTTTTCTTTTTTAATTAATTAATTTATTTGTGGTGGGGGAGGGGCAGAGAGAGATGGAGACAGAGTCCCAAGCTAACTTCCTGCTGAAGGAGGAGCCTGCTGCGAGCTTGATTTTACAACCCTGAGATCACAACCTGAGCTAAAACTAAGAGTTGGATGTGTAACCAACTGTACCACCCAGGTGCCCCCAGAGCAGAAACTTCCATTCAAAAGCAGGGGAAAAATAGGAGTCACTGAGCCATAGAAATTCTGAACTTCAGTTAGGCACATGCTGCCAGCTCTTTGATTAGGGTGCAATCCTGCTCCCTGGGAATGATTCTCTGCAACTTTTGATTCTACCCTCTTGGCTCATGGGTTTCTTCTGAGTCATCCTTCTTTTTCCATAAGAAACAGCCCATTTTGGGAGCCACCTGGATGGCTCAGTTGGTTAAGTGTCTGCCTTTAGGTCAGGTCATGATCCCAAGGTCCTGGGATGGAGCCCCGAGTCAGGCTCCCTGCTCCACGGGGAGTCTGCTCCCTCCCCATCCCTCCCCCTGCTTGTGCTCTCTCTCTTTTTCAAATAAATAAATAAAATCTTAAAGAAAATAAAGAAATGCCCTACATTTACATCTGAATAGCCTTCTCAGTCAGCTTCTAAGAAGACAGAGTCTTTGCCTTTTCCTACATTATCTAATCGTTATCTAATCGCTTCTTTATCTTCAAACCTAGCATTTTGTGTGGCTGCAGAATGGGGTGGAATTTCCCTAATTCTTGGCCTGGGAGAGAGAGGATTTCCAATTTCGAGTCCCCTGAATACTCTGCAAATGGTACTCATGGAAGCACCTACAGTGCCCCAGCACTACAGCACTCTTCTAGGGATCACGGATATAGCAATGAGTGAAACAAACAAAAATACCTGCCCTTATGGAACTGCCATTCTAGTGGGAGAGACCAGCAATAGGCAAGTAAACAATATAAAGAAACCAAGCACCTAGGTGGCTCAGTTAAGCATCTGACTCTTGGTTTCAGCACAGGTCATGATCTCTTGGTCATAGGATGATCCCTGCCTCAGCTCCACACTCAGCGGGGAGTCTGTTCACAGATACTCTCCTGCTGCCCTTCCCCTCACTCTCTCTCTCTCTCTCTCTCTCTCTCTCTCAAATAAATAAATCTTAAGAAAAAAAAAAGGCAAGTAGGAAAATAGCAAGCAGTGTTTCGTGTCTAATTGTGGATAGGAAAGGGAATTTTTATTTCAATAGGAAAGGCCCTTCTCACTGATGATGACATTTAAGACCTGAGAAAAGTGAGGGAGTGGCCACAAAGGTATCTGGGAGAAGAGCTTTCGAGACAGAAAGAAATGCAACTGTAAAGGCCCGAGTTAAATGTGTGCCTTCCCTTTTCATAAACTAGTATAGTTTGAGCAGACTATCTGAGGGGATAGTAGAAGGACATGAGGTTAGAGAGGTATTTGGGGGTCAAAGCTTTAGTTGTAGTCTGATTTGTGGGAAGAGTTAGAGCATGAGAATGACGGTTTGACATTTTTATACACTTACTGTGGCTACTGTTTTAAGAAATGGTAAGGAGAGACGTGGGAGCAGGAAACCAGGATATTTTGCAATACTCCAGGGGAGAAATGATGGAGGTTCAGGCCTGGTGGTAATAGCAGAGATAGTAAGAAGTAGTCATGTTCTGAATATCTTTGGAAGGCTGTGGATGAGGGGCACAAGAGAGAAGGGAGTTAAATTCATTTTCCAGGACTGCTGTAACACAGCACCACAAGCTTGGTGGCTTAAAACAACAGAAATGTGTTTCAAATAGAAAAGTCAAAATCAACCTCCCCCACTTTTTTCTTTTTTTGGTCTTTTTCAGCTTCTGGGGTCTGTCAGCATTCTTTGGTTTGTGGCTACTCACTTTCACCTCTGACTCCATCTTCACAGGGACTTTTTTTCTGTGTGTTTATATTCTGTGTGTATCTTTTTTTTTTTTTTTAAGATTTTTTATTTATTTATTTGACAGAGAGAAACACAGCGAGAGAGGGAACACAAGCAGAGAGAGGGAGAAGCAGGCTTCCCACCGAGCAGGCAGCCCCATGTGGGACTCGATCCTGGGTCTCCAGGATCATGACCTGAGCTGAAAGCAGTCGCTTAACCAACTGAGCCACTCAGGTGCCCCTGTGTGTATCTTCTTATTTAAGATTTTATTTATTTATTTGTTTGACAGAGAGATATCACAAGTAGGCAGAGAAAGGAGGAAGGAGGCTCCCTGCCTAGCAGAGAGCCTGATGCGGGCCTCGATCCCAGGACCCTGAGATCATGACCTGAGCTGTGCGGGCCTCGATCCCAGGACCCTGAGATCATGACCTGAGCTGGAGGCAGAGGCTTTAACCCACTGAGCCACCCAGGCGCCCACTGTGTGTATCTTTTAAGGAGACTTGTCATTAGATGTAGGACCCACCTGGAGAATCCAGGATGCTCTCATCTTGAGATCCTTCATTTGATTTGCAAATACCCTTTTTCCAAATCAGGTCACATCCACAGGCTTATCTTTTTACGGGTCACTATTCAATCTACTACCTAAGACAAGAATGATTCCAAAGTTTTTTGGAGTGAGCAACTGAAAGAAGTTTTCATGGGAGCCTGGGTGGCTCAGTTGGTTAAAGCCTCTGCCTCTGGCTTAGGTCATGGTCGCAGGGTCCTGGGATCGAGGCCCACATCGGACTCTCTGCTCAGCAGTGAGCCTGCTTCCTCCTCTCTCTCTGCCTACTTGTGATCTCTCTCTCTGTGTCAAATAAATAAATAAAATCTCTAAAAAGAAGGAAAGAAAGAAAGAAAGAAAGAAAGAAAGAAAGAAAGAAAGAAAGAAAGAAAGTTTTCCTGAACCAAGACAGGAAAAGACTATGAGAAGAACATGTTGTTGAAGATGGAGATAAAGTTCCGAGTTGATCTTAATGTGTTCGGATGGGACAGGTCTTTGATAGGGTGTCCCACCCTCTTAAGAGCTCTACAGTGTACAACTTTATTGCATCATCTTTGATCATAAGCTCTGGGAGTCTTGAGCTGTTTTCACCAGCTAGACTCCAAAGCCTGACCTTTACTGCCTACTTCTTGTTGTACTCATTGTCCCACATTTTTCCTTAGGCTCTTCTTTCCAGCTTATCTTCTTTCTTCCCCAGCTTATTATCTTTTAACTCAGGCAAAACACCTGAGGGGCATAACATCCCCTGACGGAAACCCAAATTCCCCTCAGTAGGGGCCCTGGGTGGCTCAGTTAGTTAAACATCTGCCTTTGGCTCAGGGGCTCAGGTCCTGATCTCAGGGTCCTGGGACCAAGTCACATCAGGCTCTCCACTCAGCCGGCAGCCTGCTTCTCCCTCTGCCTCTGCCTGCCACTCTACCTACTTGGGCTCACTCTCTCTCCATCAAATAAATAAATATGCTCTTTAAAGAACAAACAAATAATACTCCTTAAGCAATAATAACTACTCAGACCACCCAGACCAGTTTGAACTTAACCCCTACTCACAACTATGTAGATGGACCATGGAGTGGCCCACAGAGTGACCAAGACTTATATTTACCTCATTATAATAGTAAAATCTCCACCCAAGGAGGAGCACAAGCTTATATACATAACATACAACATATGTATAGGCATGTTTCCTTAAGGCACATGCACCTCCTTTTGCCTGCCTCTACATGAGATGACAAGGCTCCCCTATCTCTGTATTCATCCTAACCCTAAATAAAAGGAATCCATTCGTCTTTGCTCCAGGAGCCACAGATTTGGAAGTTATTCCTCAGTGATCTCCTTATTTGCTGCAAATAAGTTTACTTTGTGAGACGACTCCACCTGGTGCATCTGTGACCCACTAAGGAGTGACCTCATTACACTAGTTTTCCATTTTTTTGGATCAGACCAAATGATCTGGTAATGTCTAATTCACCTCCACGTCTCTATCACCCTGTTACACAGTTGGTACGGTCATTTTCAGTCGAATAGATCATGCACATGGGCATCCAACCTTCCCTGGTTCACATCTCACTATGACACTTACATGTGAGCCAAGTCAAACACACCTGTAGCCGGTCTCTGTTCCCTATTTGCAAAACGGTGAAAATAATCTTTCCTTAAGTGATTAAAGTGAGGACAAGTGGAGATGATCCGAAGGTGTAGTAGAAGGACCGGTAGAGGATTAGTAAATATGGGTACCCTTCCTCAATCCAATTTAAGTTTGTCAAATAACCAGTCTTTTATCTCCCACTGCTCAGAGACCTCTCCCTGAGAAAGCCTGTTCCTAGAGCATGCATGCTTTGTTGATTCTGAAGAGCCCAGGCACACAGTAGGACTACTTAGTTGACTGATCAGTGCCTTCTGTAGGGGGACTGTACTGGAAGAGCCAGTTTACTCTCGTCCTCTCTTCCCTAGCATTTATTATTCTGGGGGAATCCGGAGGGGGGTAAGGGGGAGATGGCTGAGACAGCGGTTTGTGGATTCAACATGGCGCCGTCCTTCTCATTGTACGAGCCTCCAAGATGGCAACAACCAACTGGGGGCAGACATGTTTGTGCCACGTGACCCAGGCTCAGCACAGAAGCGGCCGGAACGTGACACAAGATGGAGGCGGGGCTCCTCCACCGCACTCTCGGCGTCGAGAGTCTCGTGACAAGTACTTCCGCTCGGGGCGGCGGCGGTGGCGGAAGTGGGAGCGGAGCCGGAGTCTTGGCCATAAAGCCCAAGGCGGCGGCAGCGGCGGCGCTGAGTGTGAAGGAGTCCGCTGGAACCGGAACTTGGACTTCTCCTTAGCCCTTGTCCTCCCTTGTACCTCCTCGGCGGGAGCAGTAGCGACGCGCCCGGCCCGGAGCCCCCAGCGGAGCGGCCGCGGTAAGCAGCGGGCCCACCCTGGCCGGTGGCCTAGCCCCATCCCCCTCCTCAGCTCCTCGGTCGCTGGGCCTCTCGCCGTCCCCATCTTGGGCAGGCCTTGGGCCCAGCACAGACCTCGCGAGGAAACCTTGGGTCGCTCAGGGCCAAAGAGCAGGCCCGGACCGCACCCGGCCGGGGGGAGGTCAGAGGTCGCCGGGTGTGACCTCTGGCGGCGTTGCCTACCGAGGACTGGCGATCCCGGACGCTTGGTTGGCTGGTGGCGTCAAGAGTCGAGCCCTAGTGTCTCCTGATTTGGGGGCCTGCGCGGCAGCGGGACGCGCGCTGTTGGGCTGAGTCTCTTGGAGCAGCGAGCCGGAGTGTGTCGGAGCCTGCCCCTCCCGCTGCCTTGTCTGGGGGCGCTGGCATTGCTAAGAGGCGTCCAGGGTTGAGCCACGTTCCCATCTTCGGCTAACAGCCTGACCCTGTTAGTGAGAGAGGTTCCTTGACAGCAACTGAGTCAAGCAGTGAGTCAGGTCACGTGCGCTGGGCTCGCCGCAAGCACTGTATACATGTGAGACGCCTCTGGCTCTGGGAGACAGGGAGCTTTTTGTCGTAAGTATGCTGTGGTGGGTCCGAAGTAAGTTTTCAAACTTACTGGGGGAAAGATGGTTGTTGGCTTGTAGAGCTGTGTTTGGTCTCCACCGCTTTGGGGGACCTCTTACTGCCTTTAATCAAAGCTTGATGCCTAGTGGTTCCTAAAAGTGGAAAATTGAGAATAATAATAGCAAACATTTGAACCTTGTTTGTGATCTGGGCAGCGTCGCTAGACCTTTGCACAGATTTTTATGTTTTAGGCTCAGTACAGCCCTCTGAAGTACCATTATTGTCAAAGAATGGAGAGGTTAAGTTGTTTGCCCAAGGTCACACAGCTAATAAGTTACGGAACGAAGGTTCAAGCCCAGGCAGTCAGACTCTGGAGTACTGTACTCAGTCTCTAGGTTGTACTGCTTTCCGATGTTCCTGAAGTTTGTGATCTTTTGCCACCTGGTATCATCCTCTCTCTGCCTCTTTTGTTTCTAGTGGAGCCATTTGAAATCCTCCTCTGGTTTTACATTATAGCTACCTTAAAATCGTAAGATATGCCATCTGTGGTTGTGACTTTTAACACAGGTGTTTTGTAGTGTAGTGCCAGTATTATATGCTCTACAGTTTTAGCAAGGTGCTTAAATGAGGTCTGAAAAATGTTGCTTTGTATGTAAATGTTTTGTCAAACGAATTAAGCCTGGCAATCCTGCCACGGGAACCTTTCTTAAAACCTTAGTACTGGGGTATCTAGCCAGTTGGTTCTTTCCTGTTGAAAATACTCTATCTTCTCTTGGATTCCAAAAGAACAGGCTCTTGTCTCTTTCTTGTGACTTAAGCAGCTGATTAGCCGCATGACTTCTCATCCATGGATTAATAGTCTTCTATTAGTGTGTCTCTCTTTGTACTCGGGAGAGTTTGCTCAGATTTGAGTCTAAGAACTGGAAGGTGAGTTGTGAGTATTTCTGAAGATAAGTGTCTAAGCTTAGCCCTCCCAACCCTGTTGTATTCTAATTTCTTTTTTTTTTAACTGTGCTACCTAAACTGATATATTTAAGTGAGTAATAAATATGGTAGTCTTAAATGATGCTTGAATTTAGAGAGGAGAGTAATGATGAGCACCTTTTTATTCATTGAGATGTTTTGAATTTCTACCATGTATTAGGCATTACTGGTAATTGAGTCAGGGACGTAGGTGTGGTTATTGTCCTAAAGGAATTTAAAAATGATGTGTGATCATGAACAGGAATTGTTATGGAATGACTTGGTAGAACCTGAGGCTTTTGAAAAGAGCCTCATCTCTGGAAGTGAATCCGACGTAGGCAGTCTGGTGTTTCTGGCCAACTTGAAGACTTTGTTAATTGTAACAGCATTTGTGTGGTTTGCTCATGAGAGTATAGAGGATAATGTTACAGTTTCAAATTGATCACGTCTTTGGAAGAGAAACCTTCAACACTAAATTTGTTTTTCCTTTTGCTCTAGTGGCATTTTGTTGTTCACTTGAAGGAGTTCATGTCATTGCTATTTGACATGAACTGCAAATGTTTGCTGTTGCCGTGCTGTTTGAGGAAAGGCATATGTGGCATGCTGGATTTTTTTTTCTTTAGCTGATGAAGAAAGTTTGATATAGTGCCCACCAGTTACAGAGCCAGTATTTTACTAAATAAAACCCTGTGCCACCCCGTCTCCTGCAACCGCTCTGGCTCCCCTTCTTTAAAAGGAGATGAGTTTTGTGTTTTGGGTAGAGCTGCATGAGTAAACAAACAGAAGAGTGGAATGTAGGAGAAAGCGCTCTAAAAATAGTTTTGTAGTGTATCTCTCCAGGTAATTGTTAGCGATCACTTGGGCATTTGCTTGTTGTTTAGTTTGTGCCAACCAGGCCTAAGCCCCCAAATCCCATAATCAAAGAGCATTGCTTTAGAGCAAAGTATGACTTTGAATCTGATTCCTGACCCCGCCACCAAGTGAAGCAAAAGGTTTTGGTTATTTGATTAGCTTCTAATAAATCTCCAGAGAGAATTGCGTAAATATCATTTCTGCCCTCGTATTTGGCATTAGCCTTTCTGTGCAAAGGTGTAGCAACCCAGTCCACGCTCTTACGATAGTCTTCTTATGCACTGTTCCTTTCTGAGATTTGACATAAAATTTTTTTAAAAGATTTTATTTATTTGACAGAGAGATCATAGGTAGGCAGAGAGGCAGGCAGAGAGAGAGGAGAAAGCAGGCTCCCTGCTGAGCGGAGAGCCCGATGTGGGCCTTGATCCTAGGACCCTGAGATCATGACCTGAACCGAAGGCAGAGGCTTAACCCACTGAGCCACCCAGGTGCCCTTGACATAAATATTTAATGTTATTCTTATGGCAAAATTGTTTAACTCTGCATCTGTACAAGGCTGAGGATTTGACTAGATATTGGACTAAGAGTTAAGGCAAGGTTTCCTGCGGAAGTGAGGAGGAGTCCTCTTGAGTAAGGCTAAACGGTGGTTCCCCTTGGTACTGATGTCATCCTCTGAAGGAGACTGAAGCTCTAGAAATGAGCACCCCCACACACCGTCTTTGCGGCTGCTGGCTCTCTGCAGACTCTTATCTCCCGTGTAAGGTTGCCATTGTATTCTCATCCATTCGTGTGTTACCATTTATCTGTTAATGCCATCTAATAGATTCTATGCTTCTATGTCTGCAGTATGCTGCAGACACATTTTGCAACGTGTTGGTCTCTGAAGTTATTTGTTCTCACATCTTCCTTTTCTGCCTCTTCCTAAACACCAAAAAAATAGTTTGCATTAGTGTTTTAAAACTTCTTAATGGTAATTGTGGTCAGTGTGATTTGTGAATCAAAGGTAAAAATGATATGTGGTGGGTGAAATCAGAACAGGCTTTTTAGCAGTGCCTCTGACTAGTTTCAATTTTAGTACTCAGGCTGTGATTTCAAAAACAAATTTAAGAATAGCTACTTGCAAAATGTCTCTGTGGGGGAGGAAGAAAGCTTGGGAGTTGGTTCCAGCAGTGACATTACAGTGTTGGCCTTGCTCATTTGCCTGAGGATGCAGTACTTAATGCAGGGAACCTCACGTCTCTCCTGGGCTGTCCGTTTGGTGATGTCATCGCTGCCGTGGAGATCAGTCTGACTGATTTTTGTTGTCCATTTCCTGGTCGGCTTGGACTGCTTAATGTCAGGGTAGAGCAAATCCGAAGAAGCATTATGGGAGGCCTGGGGACCTGGGCCGTATTAGGAATTTTGTAACCTCACTTGGCTCTCAAAATGAGCTTGCTTGTGTGGCTGCTGCCAGACGCGGTGAAGGAGCTTCTCTGTTCTCCCTGACCCTGCAAGTAAAGATGGCTTGTGCTTGCTGCTCACTTTCCTGGAGTTACCCAGCTCAGTTCAGTAATCCTTTAAAAATTATACTGTGAGCTACATAGTTACATTGTTGGTTTCTAATTTTTGTATGCAATTTTGATCAAAAGTTTATTTCCATTTGATGAACTTTTAATTTGAATCATTTGAGAATGTGTGATAAAGCCAATACAAATTAACCTTTTAGAAACCCAGTTGTAAGAGCACAGACTTTATAAAAAGTAGTGCCTCTTACATACAGTATTTAGTCAGTCCACTAATAGTGCTCTGTGTATTTATGGATCTGAGGACCCTGGAAATAACCCTGGGTCACCCAGACAGCCCACAAGTTCACAGCCACTCTTAAATCCTGTGACCTCTGCCATTCAGTTGACGGTTGTTAAAGAGTATTAACGTTTTATAGAAACCTTCTTACATAATGTTTGTCTTTAAATGCTTTTTAGTGTTTGTGTAGTGCTTACTATTTACGTAGGATTTCATTTGGTCCTCACAACTCTGTATGCTGAGAGGGTAGCCTTTTCTGGTTTTCTGTATGGGATAGTTCTGGGCCCTCAGGTGGCCCAGCTGCTAGAATGTCAGTCTATTGTCTGCTGAAACACATAGCTACTTCTAATGCACCACCCTGCCTTTTTGATTATAGTTGATGCCTTTAAATATCTCAGCATTTGACTCCTTGTAAAAAATGTATTTTTCTTTCACTACCATTGTTTACTTATTTTAAAGTTTTGTTTTTGTTATCTCCACACCTACTGTGGGGCTCAAACTCACAACCCCAAGATCAAAAGTCTCATGCTCTTCCAACTGAGCCAGCCAGATGCCCCCCCACTACCTTTTATTTAAAATGACATTTCTCCAAATAAATAAATAAATAGATAGATAGATAAATGGCATTTCTTCGGGTGCCTGGGTTGCTCAATAGGTTAAGCAGATCAGGTCATGATTTTGGGGTCCTGGGATCTATCCATGTCAGGCTCCATGTTTAACAGAGGCTGCTCTAGGATTTTCTCCCATCTCCTGCTTTTGCCCACATGCACACGCTCGCTCTCTTTCTCTCAAGTAAAATAAATAAATCTTTGATAAAATAAAATGACATTTCTCTTTTGCTGGTTATTAAACAAATCAGTTCTTTTTAAGAAAAAAAAAAGTAGGGAGATACAGAAGTAAAAAGGGGAAAAAATGATTACCCACAGGAAGACCACTATGTTAACTGGTTATTTTCTTTCTGTGAATGTATACTTTAGTACCTTTTATGAAATTGAATAAAGTATGGTGTGGGAATTTAACTACGGGGGGGGGCACTGAACACTCTTGGATCTTTGACCTATGGACTCTCTCTTAAAAAACACTCAGGGATAGGAAGCTAGGGATCATGAGACTGGCTGTGTTTTTTACAGATGTTTAATGACAACAGGTGAAGAACCTGATGCATTCAGTTCAAGAATAAAGTTATTTGACATGGTGACATTAGATAAGTGTAGTGGTACCTTTATTTTTAACTATTTTTTTATTTCTATATGTTAGTAAACTTTGAAGTAGAACAAACTTACGGAAAAGCACACAAATAACTGAACTTGGAGAATTTTTATAAACTTAGAAGCCCTCTTGTGCCTCCTTCAAGTTGTTATTCTCCTGGCCTCCCAGAGTAATGAGTCTGACTTTTTTTTTTTTTTTTTAAAGATTTTATTTATTTCACAGAGAGAAACATAGCCAGAAGCCAGAGAGGGAACACAAGCAAGGGGAATGAGAGAGGGAGAAGCAGGCTTCCCGCAGAGCAGGGAGCCCGATGTGGGACTCGATCCCGGGTCTCTGGGATCATGACCTGAGCCGAAGGCAGTCGCTTAACCAACTGAGCCACCCAGGTGCCCCATGAGTCTGACTTCTTAACAGTATAGTGTGATTTTGCTGGATTTGGACTTGGTATAAATGGAGTTATACAGTGTGTACTCTTCTGTGTCTGGTTTCTTTGATCCATTGTTATTTGTGAGATTTTCTATTGAGTGCAGTTGTAAACTCCATTTTCATTGCTCAGAAGTATTCCATGATGTGGTATACCATAATGTATTTATTAATGTATTGATGTTTGTAAGTTAGCTTGTTTGTAAGGTAGCTTGTAAGTTACAGCTGTTACAAATAATGCTATATAAATGTTCTTTTTTTTTTTTTTTAAAGATTTTTATTATTTATTTGACAGAGAGAAACACAGCCAGAGGGGGAACACAAGCAGGGGGAGTGAGAGAGGGAGAAGCAGGCTTCCCGCCGAGCAGGGAGCCCGATGTGGGGCTCGATCCCGGATCTCTGGGATCATGACCTGAGCCAAAGGCAGTCGCTTAACCAACTGAGCCACCCAGGCGCCCCGCTATATAAATGTTCTTGTGTCTGCCTTCCGACTAATGTACATATACACTTCTATTATGTTAATACCGAGGAGTGGAAAGGCTGAGTTTTTGGGTATGTATCTGTATTCTCTTGCTAAGGCTGCTGTAACAAATACCACAGACTGAGTGGCTTAACCAAAATAAATTTATTTTCCCGTGATTCTGGAAGCTCAAGATAAAGGTGTTGGTAGGGTTGATTTGTTTACAGACTTTTTTTAGCTTATGGATGGGTGTCTTATTTATTTGTTTGTTTGTTTCACAGAGAGAAACACAGCGAGAGAGGAAGGAACACAAGCAGGGGAATGAGAGAGGGAGAAGCAGGCTTCCCGATGAGCAGGGAGCTCGATGTAGGGCTCGATCCTGGATCTCAGGGATCATACCTGAGCTGAAGGCAGTCACTTAACGACTGAGCCACCCAGGTGCCCCGGATGGGTGTCTTTTTATGTCCTCACATGGTCTTTCCTCTGTATCTGTGTCCTAATATCTTTTTTAATTTTATTTTGTTTATTTATTTGACAGAGAGAAACACAGCTAGAGAAAGAACACAAGCAGGGGGAGTGAGAGAGGGAGAAGCAGGCCTCCCGCTGAGCAGGGAGCCCATGCGGGGCTTGATTCCAGTACTCTGAGCCACCCAGGCGCCCCCAATCTCTTCTTCTAAGAACATCAGCCATACTGATAAGAACTCACCTTCATGACCTCACTTAACTTCAGTCACATCTTTCTAGACCTGTCTCCAAAGATTGCCACATTTTGAGGTGTTGGGGGTTAGGACTTCAGTATATGAATTTGGTGGGAATTTACTTCATCCCATACCGGTATCTGTTACACTGGGTCGGTTAATCCCATTGTTGTACCAGCTTCCTCTCCCACTAGCAGTGTTTGAGAGTTCCATATATTCCACATCTTTGCTAATACTTGTCTTCTTTTTCATTTTTGTGCCCCTCTGGTAGGAACCTGTTTTTTTTTAATGGCCCCATTCAATACTAGTATAGGCAGTACTTGAGGGAGTAGAGAAGTTGTTACTGGAGGTGAGTGTGTTATATTTTGAGAGAACGTCTTGTAAATGTTTTGTAAATCCGTTAGGGTTAGAAAAGCAGAATGGTTTCAGTCCAGTGAGTGGTTAGTCCTCCATAGTTGCCCTTGTAGATTAGTTTTTGCATTTATAATCTGGATCCATTCCTAGTGATGGAATTGGCCCAAAAATGTCATCTGTGGGATTTAAATCTAGCCGTGATAAACAGTGCTTTCATTCAAACTCTTCTTTGATCTGACACTTGAGTTCTTAAAATACTGGATTCCTTCATACACTTGTTAGAAATAGGCCTGTTTGCATGTTCTGACTGTGCATTTAGATTTTGGTGTTTGACCAGCAGCTTTCTGGCTGAGTGATCTTGAGCTTTTTTGTATATCTGCTGTAGACCTTTGTTTGGTGAGAATAGTATTACATGACTTTATCCCTCCTCCACTTTAAACTACTGGAGGGCAGGGATGAATCATTCTAGGATGGATCTTGAAATATTACCCAGTAAACTTAATTTTTTTTTTCAGTTCTAACTTTGCACAGTAAGTTACTATTTGTAGCATGTAAGTTATGCTTCTGGGCCTGTGATTAATATGTAGAGCTTTCCTGGGTGCTAACTTGTGTTCTATGTTCATTTGACAGATTTTTATTGTCTAGTATAAGAAAACAGTGGTGGCAGGTGTGAAGAGTATAAAATAAAGATCACCGGAGCTTTAAGACTAATTGTAAAAACAAGGCAGATGAGAGTCATAAAAATAGTTTAAAGAAAATGCTAGAGATGTTCAAATGGCTGGGTTAGGTCGGTGCAGAGTAGAGTTTTGGTATGGAGGAGAGACTTGGGAAACCCATTATAGTTGGAGGTAATGGCATACGCAAAGGAATGGAGGTAGGGAAATGGTAAGGCAGATGGAGTAGCTGCAATATCTCCAAATTGGGAATGACTATATGTATGGGGGCCAGATGGAGTGGGGGAGGAGAGGCACTCCAGTGGCTTCTTGAAGAGTTTATGTTTAACAAAGTGATGCTTCACTGGATAGTGCTAGGATAGGGCATGATCCTCTCACTTGAACCTCACGACACTATTAAGGCAGGTGGTATCCCAGTTATGAATAAGGAATGACTCTGATATTGTAATTTACCTAGAGAAACACATATATTGAGAGATTAATGGGGCTAGGACTCAAATACAAATGTGTTTAAGCCTTCAAAGAAGTGCTTCCTCAGAAGTGTCTTTGACACAGATTAAAAGGAGTTGTCTTGGGAGGGATGGGATGGAGAAAGAACAGTTTGGTTTTCCTCTTTAGCCAGCTAGCTTATTGTGGGTTCCTCTTGCTTTATGGACAATTTATTCTAGTGGGTAAATGCTTGAGATAACCTTGGGTTGCTAGCAAAAAGCTTTGAGCTATTGAGAATAGTTCTGTGTAACTGTTACACTAGCTCTCTGCTTTCAAAAAGACACCATTATCCAGGTCCCTGGTTACCTGCCTTTGGAAAGCTTGAGAGCAGTGGTGTTGTACATCATAGTCAAGAATCTGTTGGGCTATACTGCAAAGTCCTCAACAGGAATTGCTTTCCCAGGAACTTGCTTCTTTGTAAAAGTTGTGTTGGGGTTTTTTTTTTTTTTCCCTCCCTCCCCACAAAGTATACATATAATCAGTCTCTTAGGGAGATCCGTTGTTACCTTGTTTAAGCTTCACTTCAGAGTTCAATGGAAGCAGCATATGAGTTGTGACTATCTCTTTCCGGATGAGGAAATGACCCAAAAGGAAGTTCTGGGTATCATGGAGGCCAGTAGTGGGACTGGAACTGGTGCTCCATATTCCAAGTTGTCAGATGTTTCTTTAATCCTAATAGTGGTGAGAAAAATAACACCACATCTGGAAGATCAACCTATGTAAATTTTATTGTGCCGATTTATTTAAGAGGTTTTTTTTTTTTTTAAGATTTTATTTATTTATTTGACAGAAACACAGAGCAGGAACACAAGCAGGGAGGGTGAGAGAGGGGGAAGCCTGCTTCTCCCTCTCTCACCCTCCACCCCACTTGTGCTCTCTCTTGCTATCTCTTTCTCTCCTCTCTTAAATAAGTTAATAAAGTCTTAAAAAAAAAATAAAGGAGGGGCGCTGGGTGGCTCAGGGCGCCTAAGCGACTGCCTTCGGCTCACGTCATGATCCTGGAGACCCGGGATCGAGTCCCACATTGGGCTCCCTGCCTGGCACTCCTCTCACTCCCCCTGCTTGTGTTCCCTCTCTCGCTGTGTTTCTCTCTGTCAAATAAATAAACAAAATCTTTTAAAAAAAAAAAGGATGCTTTGATTATTGTTTGTTTTGAAATACAAGTTTTCAGGTAGTCAGTTTTCCAGCACTATGAGACAGAATAGGTCACTCTGCAGCAACAAATAACCTCAAAGTGGTTGAGAGCAACATAGGTTTATTTTCTGCTCATGCGGCATGTACAGTGTGAGTTTTCCAGGGGCTCTGCATCATTCCTGTTTCAGTTGAAGGAACGGCCACAGTAAGGACTATTGCTGGGTGTCTTGGCAAAGTGAGAAATACTGGAGGGTCTTGCTCCTGCAGTTAAATGTTCCAGCCTGGGATGACACGTCAATTCGGCTTACAGCTCACTGGCCAGAATGAGTCACACACCAAACAAGAAACTAAGGAGTGTGTTTCTCCGTGGACCTGGAAAGCACAGAGTTGGAAATATTTGGGAAATAGTACCAGTTTTACAGTGGCTTGCTGTAGTAATAACTTTTGGAGAAGGAATGTTGTTGCCATCAGCTGGCAATTTAAATACAGAAAAGGATACAAAAGTTGCCTTACTCACAGATCACCTTTCTGTCCTACATCTATTTCTTTTAAATGATGTGTGATAATCTCAGTTTAAGTGCCTCAGAATACCCTCAGCAGAAGTAGGTGTTAAAGAAACAATTGAGTCTGAGCGTTTCCTTGCCTTCCCTGTTTTCAGTGTTGGAAACCTGTAACTCTATAGACTTAGTGATTTCTCACCCCGCCCACTCCCAATCCTCCTTGTAAAACGCTGTTAGATAGTCTTAAAAATACTCCTTAGGGTCATCGTTCTTCTCTGCCTGTGGAACCCTTGGTTTTTACATTGCTCTTGGTTATGTCCCTGCATGCACTGCCTCTGGCTCATCTTCCTGGTTTTGTCCTTTCTTTGATGCACACTCTCTGTTGTCTTATTTAACCCTAAGTAGTTTTACTTCCCCATTCCATACCACACTTTGTTCCCTGTTTCCTTCAGCTTGGTTCCTGCCACTTGCCTTCATTTCTTTGTTGTCTTTTGACACCCTGCCTGGCTCAGGTACCTGGCTCAGGTAAAGATTTTTGTGGCCACATCAGCCTGTGCTATTCTCAGCTTTCACTGAATGCCTGTGCATTGTATTTCATATATGTGTCATACACATTTTATATATGCCTACCCTAGGAGAGGGGCTTCAGGGTAGATACTAAACTGACTTATCTGTTTTCCCTAATCATTCGAAAGAAAGAATTGAAAATGTATTTTCCAAGTGTCTTTGGGTGTGTGTGTGTGTGTGTGTGTGTGTGTGTGTGTATTCCCATCTATTTTGTTCTCTGACTGGAAAAAAAGAAATACCTGAAAATTCTTCACGTTATTTGTTTGAAATCAGTAAGCCAGAAGCTATAGGATTTTGGAGACTTCCTTTAGCAGGGCCGCAGCATGGCTCTTAAGTAAGTTACTAAACTTCTGTTTCCACTTCTGAAAGATGAGAGTAGTAGATTGGCTATCCTCTAGATCCTTTCATATTTTGGCTTTCTTTGGCTGTTGATCATACTGCAGTGGCTTTTGCAATATCCCAACTGGCAAGAGGACACCACCAGAAATTTTGTGGACCCTTTAAGCCATTTCAAAAGCTATCACCCACATGGAGCCCTGCTCATTCACTTCTTTATGAGGGGCAAAAGTAACCTCACTATAGGTGGTTAGATTTTTTTTTTTTTAGGACCCTTTTTAAAATTTATTTGTCAGAGAGAGAGTGTGTGTGTGAGCACAAGCAAGCAGGGGTAGGGACAGGCAGAGGGAGAGGGAAAAGCAGGTTCCCCACTGAGCAAGGAGCCCAATGCTGGACTCAATCCCAGGATCCTGAGATCATGACCTGCGCCAAAGGCAGACACTTAACCGGCGGAGCTACCCAGGAATCCCTAGGTAGTTAGATTTTTCCTAAAATGGACTTGTTCTAAATTACAGAAGCAAGTGAATAGTTTACTTTACTGTCACCGTTCTGGATAATTTAGCTATACTTCCAAACTTACATGTTTATATTTAAATGGATGATACAGTATACACTCTTCTGTAACTTGCTTTTTTTTTTTTAATTTTTAAAAAAGATTTTATTTATTTATTTGACACAGAGAGAGAAATTACAAATAGGCAGAGAGGCAGGCAGAGAGAGAGGAGGAAACAGGCTTTCTGCTGAGCAGAGAGCCTGACATGGGCCTCTATTCCAGGACCCTGAGATCATGACCTGAGCCGAAGGCAGAGGCTTTAACCCACTGAGCCACCCAGGTGCCCTCTAACTTGCTTTTTTAAAACTTTTCTGGGGGCGCCTGAGTGGCTCAGTTGGTTAAGTGACTGCCTTCGGCTCGGGTCATGATCCCAGAGACCTGGGATCAAGCCCCACATCAGGCTCCCTCCTTGGCGGGAAACCTGCTTCTCCCTCTCTCACTCCCCCTGCTTGTGTTCCCTCTCTAGCTGTGTTTCTCTCTGCCAAATAAATAAATAAAATAAAATAAAGTAAATAAAAAAAAAAACTTTTCTGTATGTGGGCGCCTGGGTGGCTCAGTGGGTTAAAGCCTCTGCTTTTGGCTCAGGTCATGATCTCAGGGTCCTGGGATTGAGGCCTGCATTGGCCTCTCTGCCTACTTGCGATCTCTCTCTCTGTAAAATAAAAAAATAAAATATTTAAAAAAACTTTTTTTCTTTATGTTTTATACGCCTTTCTTTGTCAGTACATAACCTTTTTTTTTTTTTTTTAAAGATTTATGTATTAGAGTGCATGTGTGTGCATGCACTGGTGTGGGGACGCAGAGGGAGAGGGAGAGAGAATCTCAAGTAGACTCTGCACTGAGCATAGAGCCTGTGCCGGGCTCAGTCTCATGACCCTAAGATCATGATCTGAGCCAAAACCAAGAGTCAGATGTTTAACCAGGTGGGCCACCCAGGCACCCCCACAGTACATGCTCTTTTTTTTTCTTTTCTTTTCTTTTTTTTTTTTTAAGATTTTATTTATTTGACAGAGACACAGGGAGAGAGGAAACACAAGCAAGAGGAGTGAGAGAGGGAGAAAGCAGGCTTCCCTGCTGGGAGAAGGAAGCTACCCATCAAGCAGGGAGCCCAGCACGGGGCTTGATCTGGCACTCCAGGATCACGACCTGAGCCAAAGGCAGATGCTTAACAACTGAGCCACCCAGGTGCCCCCATTTACCAAGTTTAACCATCTTCTAAATGTTACTTCCAACTTTTCTCTTTAAGAAAATTATTTAGGGAGCTCCTGGCTGGCTTAGTCAGTGGACCGTGTGACTCTTGGTCTCAAGGTTGTAAGTTAGAGCCCCACATTGGGTCTAGAGATTACCAAAAAATAAAATCTTTTATTTTTTTTTAAGAACACATTTAGTATTTATCTTCACCTCCTTGTTTGATCATTTCCTTAAAGGTATAGTTGTTAGTCATACTTAAGATTTGGTATTCATTACCACACTGCCTTCAAGAAGGTGGTCTACTTAACATTTGTAGTTTGAGAATTCTATTTATATAGTTGCCAGTTGTCAATTTTCTTAATGGTTGCCAGGTTAACCCCGTGGGAAAATTTTAAATAATACCTCATTTCCATTTTATTGATGAATAGGTTAAGCTTTTAAAAAAATACTAGCCATTTGTTTTTATTCTGTGAATTGTTTTCTCTAAAGCTCAAGCTGGTTTTTGTTTGTTTTAGCGTAAACTTTTTATAGCAAGAATATTGACCCTTTTTCATGTTGTAAACATTCCAGGGTAGTTTCTCATGGCTTGGTTTGGTTAATGGTGTGTTTTTGTAGTAAAGAAACTTTCCTATAATCGTCTCGTTGATTTGTTTTGGTTTTGGGGTTTCATGTTGTTATACTAGGCTTTCCCTATCCTAAGGACAATAAAAATGTTTTCCCCTCATACTTAGTATATTGGAATTCTTAGGTATGATGCAATATGGCATCAAAATCTTAGCAACTATGTGGTTGTGGTTGTATTTTCTTATATTGTCATTCTTTTCTCATTGACTAAAATCTTTTTATCACACAATTAACCACCTACATGTATCCTTTTTTAACTCTTGTGATCCATTCTTTGTCTCTGGGACGGTAGTTCCACTATCTTTTTTTTTTTTTTTTTTTTAAGATTTTATTTATTTGACAGAAACATAGCTAGAGAGGGAACACAAGCAGGGGCAGTGAGAGATGGAGAAGCAGGCTTTCTGATGAACAGGGAGCCTGATGTGGGGCTCAATCCCAGGTCTCCGAGATCACAACCTGAGCCGAAGGCAGTCGCTTAACCAACTGAGCCGAACCAGGTGCCCCGACAAATTAGATTTCTTTGTCACTTCTGGTAGAGGGTTGTAATAGCAGATTCCATACGAGTGTCTCAGACTTGGCATGAGTTAATTTTTTTTCTTTTTATTAATTGTAGCAAGAAAGGAGTTAATTTTTTACAGATAAAGAGTAGACCACTGGGGGGGGGGCACCTGGGTGGCTTTAAAAAAAAAAAAAAAAAAAAAAAGAGTAGACCATTGGGCCCGTCTTTATTTTCAGAGCTGTTGCTGTTGAAAAAATGTTAACAGTATGAATTAGGAGAAACGATTGTGTTTTAGACAGGAAAAAAGTACACTTGGTCCACTGGTTCTTCTTTTACCTCCTTGCTTATTATTTTCTAAGGTTGTAGCTAACCATTTCTGCATGACAGCAACATGAAATCCTGTCTACATGTGACCGGCCACCTGCCCCTGCCAAATGGCTGTCTTGTGTGGCCTGCAGTTCTCTGTGCCCATAAAGTCTCTCTGCTTGGGGGAGAGAAAGGCATGCTGCTTTTGTGAAGGGTGGAACCTTGTGGCCAGACTTCTGTTAGCCCACTGGAGAAGTGAGGCAATAGCAAGATACCCCTTGTGAGTTTGGGAAGGGGTAGTGGGAAGGGAGTGAGGAGGGACTCATGTTGGTCAGCTTTGTAATGTACCCTCTCCCTAGACAGGTGGTGTATACAGTTAATGAATAACTTTACCTATGGTTGTTCACAGGCAAAAATCAAACCGTGCATGTCAGCATCTGAGAAGCAAGTTGTTCTCTGCTTGCCGCTGCTGTGGTAGACAACGGGTTCTAGCCCTGGTGACAGGGGAAGTGGAAATGTAGTCATTTAGATGTGCAGGCATGCAAAAGATGCTCTGTAGCGGGTGCTATGCTAGGGACGTGCCAGAGGAGTAAGATAGTTCCTGTCCTGAAGGAATTTTGCTTTTTGACTGTATGACGCATGAGGAGCCCTCCACAGAAGGGGATGATGTAGTGTGAAAAAGATGTGATAGTAGGCTTCTGGACAGGTGTTCGGTTTTTGGATGTAAAGAGATAATGATAAACTTCATACATCCAGTTGTACAGATGGAACCTGAAAACGTATTTTCCAACCATAATCTCTCCTACCTTAGAGTCATTGAACCCTATAAAGTTGCTTGGTTTTGGCCTACAAAAATGACATTTTCACATGATTTAGCCTAATAAAAACAAAGGGGGGCATATCTAGTTCTTTCCCCTGCTTTAAAAAAAAATCTAACTACATTTTAGGATATTCACTCATAATACATGTAAGTTTGCCTGTGTGAGTTTATGTTTTGAATATGTATTGTGAAGTAGGGGCAGAGTTCTTTCACCACTTGGGTTTTCTTGGCTGAGACAGATGCATCAAGGGAAGGAGAGAAGTGGCCCATGACCTTCCCAGTATGTTAATGTGACAGAACCTGGAAGTAGGGCGTCTAGATTCTTGGCAGAGAAGGTGATAGATTTCAGATCATGGCAGACCTCAAAAATGAGGAAAGGTTGGGACTGAGTACAGTAAGAAAGCTAGTCTGGTATACACTGCTACTCATTGTTGCAGGCTTTGTTTTTTTTCGGGTATGTTATTATTCAAGAGCCCAGGTCGGAAGTACTGTGATATGACTAAAGGCAGACAGGTTTGTGGTACTCTCATTTTCATATTAACCACATTTCATCATGATGATCTGTCCATATTTACATATTTGAAAGGAAATGATAAAATATGAGGGACATTATTCTAGTTGAAAGGATTTACAACTAAAATAGCATGGGTAGGATATGTGCAAGCCTGGTGTGAGATGGTGACTGTGGCTCTAAAAGCAGGGACGCCTGTTTGCCAGATTTTGCACAGATAGGGGTAGGCATGGGCAAGCACAGCAGCAGCGTGAAAGAGGAAAGAGCTAACTGCTCCTGAAAAGATAGGATTAGCTATTAACCACAGATGCATGGGCAGTGCTGGCATGGTGCATCCATTTCTGTTGATAACTAAACAAGTTCCAGACTTGCCCTATTGCATGTGATTATGTCATATTCATAGTGAAAACTCGTTCATATTCACAGCCATTGGCAGATTAATTGTTGTGGTAGTTTGGCTGTTTTTGGAGGAAGAATATGTTTTGGGGGAATTGCTGACTGTTAGTTAGAACCTTAATTTCCCAAACACTGTAACTCCCAGCTTACCCTACTGATACAAATTTATTGCTTCAAAAAAGGCATGTTTTAAAGATTTTATTTGAGAGAGAGAGCAGGGAAAGGAGCAGAGGGAGAGAGACAAGCAGACTCTGGTGAGCGTGGAGCCCCATGTGGGGTCGGAGGTCATGACCTGAGTCAAAATCAAGAGTCACATTGCCAGGGTGCCTGGGTGGCTCAGTCAGTGAAGTGTCTGCTTCGTTTCAGGTCATGGTTCCAGGGTCCTGGGATCGAGCCCTCCATAGAGCTCCCTGCTGCGTCTTCCCTCTCTCTTTGTCACATAAATAAATAAAATATTTAAAAATAAAAGAGTTGGATGCCCAACTGACTGAGCTACCCAGTCCCCCCCCCCCCCCAAAAAAAAAGCTCTGTTTTAGAGAGAGAAGGTTTCTGGAGTGAGAGCTAAGCACTTTACTTGTGTGGAGCATTCTTTGTATCCTTCCTTATGTATGCTTCCAGAAAGATGCTTCTATTAAGACAAAGGAAGCTAAATATTTTAGCAAATATTCAAGTTCCTAATGTGTTCTGAGCAGAGTTTGAAGTATTAACTTCAGCTGTACCTTCAGAGCACTGGACAGTTGTACCCAGAATAAAAAGACTCTTGAAGTAAATTCTGTGCCATGCACCCAGTCAACCACCTCTCTCTTAATACTACATATCACTTCTAGTATTTTGAACAGTACTTAACTCAGGAGCCACTAGTTTGATATTTTCAGTCTCTGCTATTAGATTGTCTTTGTCTTCTGCCACATACCAGTTCCTTTCCTATGATGGTCTTCTGTGGTCACAAGAAAAATGGCACCTTTTTTTTTTTTTTTAAGATTTTATTTATATGCCAGAGAGACTGAGAGCACAAGCAGGGGAAGTGGCAGGTAGAGGGGGGAAGCAGGCTCACCACTGAGCAGGGAGCTCTGTGCGGGAGTTGATCCCCAAACCTTGGGATCATGACCTGAGCCAAAGGCAGACACCCAACCGACTGAGCCACCCAGGCACCCCAAGAAAGATGGTAACATTTAAGGAAGGAAAGAAAGATTTATCCTGAACCTTTACTAAAACTAGAAGACAAATCATACTTATATCCAAAAAATATGCATGTTATTTTCTGTTGAGAGAATTAGCAGTTATTCAGAGGCTTGAGTAAGTTTGGTCAGGGTCTGAAAATTGGACTGGTTTATTGATACTTAAATTAAAAGACTATAGACTGCAGTGATGTCACACAAAATGACTGAGTGGGAGGCTTCAGAGGTCAGTCCCTCTACAACGTCCTAGAAAGACCTGGAAAGAGTATTTTGGAATCAACTACCTTGGAACTCTGGAACCTGATTGGATGGAGATGTGCTTCATGGAGGAATAGACTGCTGATCTTTCCTAAGTGAGTGCTGTGCTAATAAGTGGACAGTTCCAGCTCTCAACAAACAACAGTCAGCAATCCCTGAGGAATAGGGAGTGAGATTTCCAGGATACCACATTATAATACTCAGAATGTTTGTTTCTCAACAACAACAAAAAAGGAAGCATATAAAAAAACAGGAAAGTGCAGCCCAGTCACAGGAGAAAAAGGAATTGGACAGAAATTGTAGAGGAAGCTTAGACATTGGAATTATAAATTAAAGCATTAAATTGGGGTGCCTGGGTCATGATACTGGAGTCCTGGGATGGAGTCTTATATCGGACTCCCTGCTCAGGGTGGGAGGTGGAGAGAGCCTGCTTCTCCCTCTCTCATTCCCCCTGCTTGTGTTCCTTCACTGGCTGTGTTTCTCTCTGTCAAATAAATAAAATCTTTAAAAAAAAAAAATTGGGGCACATTGGCGGCTGAATATCCCAACTCTTGATTTTGGCTTAGGTCATTATCCTAGGGTCATGGGTTTAAGCCCCATTTTGGGCTCCATACTCAACAAGGAGTCTGCTTCTCTCTTCCTTGCCCCCTCCCCTGCTTGCCCTTACTTTCTCTCTCTCTAAAATAAATAAATAAAATTTTTTTTTTTTTTTTAAGAAAAGGACATTAAATCAACTTAAATATACTCAATGAGCTAAAGGAAATCATGGACAAAGAACTAAAGGCAATTGATAATACACTGCACAAAATGAGACCATCAAGAAAGAAATTATAAGGCGCCTGGGTGGCTCAGTTGGTTGAATAACTGCCTTCGGCTCAGGTCATGATCCCGGAGACCCAGGATCGAGTCCCGCATCGGGCTCCCTGCTCGGCAGGAAGCCTGCTGCTCCCTCTCTCGCTCCCCCTGCTTGTGTTTCCTCTCTGGCTGTGTTTCTCTCTGTCAAATAAATAAAATCTTTAAAAAAAAAAAAAGAAATTATAAAATAGGAACAAATTCTGGAGCAGAAAAATAAGTACAGTAACTGAAATGAAAAAAAAATTTAAGATTTATTTGTTTATTTTAGTGAGGGAGGGAGAGAGAAAAATCTCAGGCAGACTTCCTGCTGAGCAGGACCCCAATGCAGCAATGCAGGGATCAGTCTTACAAACCTGAGATTATGACCTGAACCAAAATCAAGAGTCAGACACTCAACCGACTGAGCCACCCAGATACCCCTGAAATGAAATTTATTAGAAGGGTTTGGCAGCGGGCGCCTGGATGGCTCAGAGGGTTAAGCCTCTGCCTTCGGCTCGGGTCATGATCTCAGGGTCCTGGGATCGAGCCACACATCGGGCTCTCTGCTCAGCAGGGAGTCTGCTTCCTCCTCTCTCTCTCTCTGCCTGCCTCTCTGCCTACTTGTGATCTCTCTCTCTCTGTTGAATAAATAAATAAAATCTTTAAAAAAAAAAAAAGAAGGGTTTGGCAGCGAGCGCCTGGGTGGCTCAGTGGGTTA